>JAGDQP010027541.1:0-24904 GCA_022664845.1 Lepisma saccharinum
ATACAGATGCTTATCAGAATAATGGAAACACCTGAACGAAAGTGCAACTTACCAGATTAATATGGTGTCGGGCCACCTTTCGCCTTCAGAACAGCCTTGATGCGACGTGGGATGGAGGCATAGAGGTCGTGAATGGTAGCAAGTGGAATATTACACCATTCCTCGTGCAGGGCATCGGCCAGTTCTGTGAGAGAGGATGGAGGTGGAAATCGTCGCCGGAGTCGTGTTTCCAAGATGGACCACAGATGTTCAATTATGTTGAGATCTGGGGATTGGGCGGGCCAGGGAAGGTGTTGAACTTCATCCCGATGTTCCTCAAACCACGCTGCAACAACTCCAGCTGTGTGAATGGGTGCATTATCATCCTGGAATATGGCGTCATTGTCCGGGAACAACATCCGGACCATAGGATGCAAGTGGTCTCCTAAAATTGCGACATAATCGTTGGCAGTGATGCGTCCGCGAAGTGTGACCACAGGACCCAATGAAAACCATGATATTGCGGCCCACAGCATCACCGTGCCGCCGCCATGTTTCACAGTTGGGCGGAGACACTGCAGATCATACGCTTCTTTGGGCGTTCTCCACACATAAACACGGCCCGTGGTTTGGAATAGGGTGAATGGTGACTCATCCGACCATACCACACGTTTCCAGTCGTCAACGGTCCAAGTTGCATGGTCGCGGCACCATTTGCGGCGTGCTAAAGCGTTCTGGTCCCTGATGAGAGGTTTGGCCCGTGCAACACGACCCCGTAAGTTCATGTCATGTAATTCGCGGCGGACTGTGATTGTCGAAACAGGTTGGGGGAGGTGCTGATTGAGTTCCTCCGTCACTTGCGCCGCAGTGGCACGACGGTTCCGCGTGACAATGCGCTTTAATACCCGGCGTGCCCTGTCACTGATGCTTTTCTTCCGCCCACTGTTCCGCTTCCCCGATGTGGTTTTCCCGTGTGTTGTGTAGGCCGTCATCACCTTCGACACTGTCCCTGGCGACACACCTAACACACTAGCCACTGCCGTCACACTCACTCCACATAACCGCGCACCAACAATTTGCCCTCTTTGAAACTCTGAGAGGTCTCCCATTTTACACTACCTCCGTCTGCTGCAGCCACTGCACACTCCTGTTCCACGACGCCTGACGTAGTATGGAGACCGACCTAACACACCACCACCAGCAGTCCGGCGCTGCGGTCGCCACGACACCACTGCCAACCCATACATCTGACGTGTTGCCAACTACAGGTGTTTCCATTATTCTGATAAGCATCTGTATATATATATATGGGCAACGCCCTAGCCGAGCTGGTCTACCGGTTCCCGTAAGATCACCGAAGTCAAGCAGCTCTGGGTCTGGTCAGTGCTTGGACGGGTGACCGTTGCAGTACTCCAGATGGTGTTGCCTGTGCGGCGTCCACCCAGCGTCGTGAGGCCAATTGGGGAGCTACCTGAATAAAGAGGTAGCGATCACAGTTGAGAGCTTCGGCTCTCCTCTCCCAACACGTCTGGTCAGCGTGGGAGCAGTAGACCACCTCCTCCCTCCGGGAGAGGCCTCATCCAGTAGTGGATTGAATATGGCTGTGTATTATATTGTATTATTATATATATATATATAAGTAAAGCTGAAATAGCAACAAAGGTATAAAGAACTGCAAATTTCCAAATACTAATTTCGCTTCAGAAAAACTTCTCACGCAAAATTTAGTAAACGCAACTTACGCCCTTCTGCCCTGAACGCGACGATATGTCGCTAGTAGCTCTAAATAAATAATTGCTTTAATCGTAACTAGTGCTCTGCCGGAATGAAGGGAAGGTTTACATCTCTACATTGCCTTCACCTTCTTACCTTTGCGTGAGATTCTTCTACTGATACGCAGGGTGTGAATTACGGCCGGGGGTGGGGGTAACAATCCTCCTCTGGAATGTATTTATCCCTGGTTGCTAACTAGAATTCACTATCCGAGGGGGGATCATATTTCCCCCCTATAACACGTTATAGCTTTCTTTTCGCGAACTTACAATGAGACTGATGAGGTTGTACGCTCTAGTTATCAAACAAATATATAGACAAGAAATAAAATACATTGTATAGACAAAGCTTTTATTACTGGTGTTACAGCTAGTACTTCCAAAAAGTTACATGACAAAAGTTGATGACACAAAAGAGGAAAGCATCCAAATTTCGCCTAGCAGCGTAATTCCACCCACATATGTTTTTCAGTTACATTGGAGTCGATTGTCACGTCCGAAGTAACACATTAACAGTGGTCTCTGAAGATTTGACAGGTGTAGTGTGTCTCGTGGTCGTTTGTAGTTTTTCTCCTTGTTGAAGTTTTCCAGTAATTCCCACGTTGTCTAAGAGCTTCAGCAATTATAAGTATGCTTGGTGAATGATAATTAAGCTATAGTATAGATAAGTTTGGCGGGGGAAATCTTCACTCTGATGTGTGGAGTGGAGAGTCGCATTTTATAGTGTCAAGCGAGTCCTAATTTAACTCACCTGATGGGTCCAAATTTTCAATTCCTAAATTTGACATGATGCATTATAGGACGTGAAGAACTTTAGAAAAGCAGAGCACAAGCTGCAATTCAGTTAAATCCGCGCAATATATTTGATATTTGACAATTATATTGTTACATCTAACAGAGCGAGAGAAATTTGAAAAGACAAATAAGCAATTTAGTAGAAGCAAAGCTAAAGGACCTTATTTATTAAGCAGAGATGGCAAAGGGGACCAGTGTACTTATATATCAACAAGCACCAATTCTATCACTCATTACGACTCAGAGTGACCCATTAATGAAGGACTGTACTTCCAAGGAAACAAGGATGAGAAGTGAGTTGCATGTAGAAAATGTCACATTTGGTTCCATGAAAACTGTGTTTGTAAAGAAGCAAAAGATCTATTTTTTCCCTGTGATATTTGACTGCAATAACTAGAGAGTGGTTTAAAGATAAAATCTACTTCTCCAGATGTTGTCGTTTGAACTTAAAATGAACCAGAGTTTTTTTTTCTATTTACAGTTTTTTTCTTTAGTTTGGAAAAGTGACACTCGTATATTATGCATAATTACAGGTATAATTGTTCATAGTATTCCACTTTGTGTCGTAAGCAGATTTCTTGGTTGTTTTTGTTTTTAATGTTTCAGTCATTGTTGCTATTTATGTGACAGCCGGCAGTGGGCGAAATTTGGACTCTTTTTTTTTTTTTCTGAAAGCCAGTTTTGTCTTGTTTTGGAAAATACATTACATCTCGTGTTATATGGATGAAATTATTGTCAGTCACAACATTTGTACTTTAACGTTTGTAAAAGTTAATGCCACACTCACATTCTTGTTATATGAGAATTACAATAAGTTTTATGAGCATCCAAAGAAGAAGTGGGAGAAATTTGGATGGATACTTTCCTCTAAATGTTTGGAAATTTAAGAGAAATAAACACCAAAAAAAAGACCAAGAGCCGTATCAAAAATAGCACTTGGCTGTTAGGCTGTGGCCTAGGAAATGATTAGAGCTGTCGCAAGCGTCATAGAAAAGGGTATTCCGGTCTCTGAAGGACAATACCTGTTGGAACCCTGATATTTAATTTATGAACTTTATGTTAATTTGCACCTCTCAATCGCTAAAAGCAGTGAAAATCTAAGTAGATTCAATTATATGCACTTCTCAACAGTACTAAAACTAGCATTTCGCTAGCAAGAATAAGCATGGTAGGAAGGTGTCATCTCAATGCATTATTCGGAGTGAGGAGCCAGAGTCTTGCCTTATAAAGAAGAATACCTGTCAAAATCTGCCCAGCATACACAGTCAAGCGATACCTAGCTTTCATAGAGGTATCATAGAGGTACCTAGCTCTTTTATTGAAAATTGCCCTGCATTTCATTTTAAGAGTTAACGTGGCATATATTGGATAGAAAGGAGAGTAGGCCTACCAACTATATTTAAGGCTGTTTATTACGTATATTATATTTCCAAATTCATATCCTGAGGATATCAAAAGTGTTGCCAATCTTTTAGCAAAGGGAGCACTGTGAGTAAATAATTATTCATTGTAGAGAGAAGGGAACGCTTTACAATCTCTAAGGGAATATCGCAGTAAATCATACAGAGTCGAATCTCAGAAGAATTAGATTTTTTTTTTCATCTGCATGAGATAGCGTGAAGTTGAACGTGAAAATTCGTTCTATCATATTCTCGTACCGAGGACAAGTTGAATCTTATACCTCAAATTGATTCCCAGCATTGAATGTTTTGTCAATGATTCCCAGCAAGTTAAGCTACAAGTAAACAATATCAAGTACTTTGTCCCCCCCCCCTCTCCTGGAAAGATAACCTAATTTGCACACTGCTGATAAGAAGTTACATTCATCCTCTTCTTCCTATCCCTTCTTTCTCTTCAATTACACATTTACTTGCATGCTTAAGTATACTATCTCTGCAAAACCAATGTCTCAATCAGTCTGCTTTTCTTTTTCTTATTGTCTCCAGTAAAGTTCGTCTCTCTTCCACTCTTTTCAGCACTTTACGTTTCTTCTCCGCTAGCTGATTATTTCACTTCTCTCCATATTCATCTTTAGAAGGCTTTTGATTTTCTTTCTTCACGATTCATACAGTCCATTTTCCGCTCAGAGCAGTTTCCTCGTCGACTCACGATGCTACCCAAGTACTAGAATGTTTCTACCGGTTTTAGTTTCTTTCCCATTAGCACCATACTCACTGTTTCTTCCCCATTCTGACTTTTATCACCTTAGATTTTCTTGTATCAACCTTAATTCTAAACTTTGCAGCAGCTCTTATTATATCTTTCATCATCATCTGCAATTTTGTCTCCGTCTCTGCTAATATTCCCTGATCATCTGCGTACTTGATGGTCCGAATTCGTTCCCTACCTATCACTGAATTTGCCTTCTACAAAGTTCTATCCACCAACCTATTAACACACATATTATGAAGGGGGCATGGAATATCCTTGTCTTCTTATCTCGAAGTTCACTTCTTCTATTCCTCAAGCGCTTTTCCATACAGATCTAATGCCGCAAAAAATTAATTACCCAATAATTCAGGCTGACGGTTTTAGTAAGGAAACCACTCCCACCAGGTTTTATTCTCTCCCGTTTGTTATGGCACTACCAATCGGTATATAGTATTGATATTAATTATGTTCATTCAGATTAGAATCAATCGTTTATGGATTTAATAATGATATTTGAGTTATGATGTAATTAATTTCAAAGTTATTTATTGTTTTAAGAGCTGAAAGTTATTTCGCATTATGTTTTATAATGTATATCGAATTTTGATAATTCAGGATTTCACCGTTAGATGTCACCACTTCGAGAGCTGTATCAGGTGTGCATCAATGAATTGGTAAATGATTGTTTATATTTGTATACCTCATTATAGGCACAAAAGTATAACTAATTAACTTTGATCATGTTATATAGTTACTCGTTAATATAAATGTGTTATTACTTATAGAAATAACATTGTTACTATTAAATGTATTGTGTATGTACGTAAGAAGCCATGTTTTTTTTTTTTTTTTTTGTACTCAGAGAAAGAGAAACCTTGTGTAAAGACAATTCTCTGAAATAAATAATGTTTTAATCTGCAACTGATTTTATTCAGTGGAAGCTTTGGAGAATCAATATCCAATCTTCTGGCAGCTGAAAAGCTCCGAAGTATTGGACATTGATTTGCTCTATAGTCTCGGTCTGGGTCGGTGTAGCCCCACTATAGGTAGACTTGGGGCACTAAGACTGACTATCATAAGCACTATTTCTTTAAAGAATTCGAGTTAGAATCCATCAACGCCCTGAGATGTCACGAATATGCTGGAGGCCTTCTTTACGAATTAATTGAACCACGCAGCGATAGCATTAATATTGGTAGGACCGTATCAGAAACGAGAAGGACCCTTTACACGTTATGTTTTCCTGGACAACCTCCCACTACTTCTCCTTATCTTCCCCTTTCTATAACGCTGTTCCAGTCCTCCTTTATCACCGTTTAAACAATATTTAGCTTAAGTTGTAATATCAGTTATTATTGTGGAATATTCTACATCAGTGACATTTCATATCTTTCTAGTTTGTGTATAAAGAAAATATTTTTTTTTTAATGCATACTTTTCTTAAACAATTCGTACTAAAAAAAACTTTAAGCATGACTAAGAAGAAAAGCATGAGGTGCACTCTCATACACAATCACTTTATAAGTTCTTGAATTGGAGCGCCCCATGCTTTTCTTTTTAGTCATGCTTAAAGAAAATTATTTTTTACTTTTTAGTATGAATTATTTAAGAAAAGTATGTCATTAAAAAGTTTTTAAAATTAATTTTTCCATTTATTTCAGTATTCAGATACTTTTTCTCAAGTTAATATTTTGTGACCCAAATCCTAAATTGTTCTTCAACCAGTCGTAACAACCCAAGGTCGTTACAGTCTAGTATTTATTTTAGGATAAAGAAGTCCATATTAAAAATATATTAAAATATGTTTTTAAATTTATAAATAAACGGAAGTAACAACAATTGATTATTGTATTGCCACCCGACTTACGTCGATAAGCAAACTTTCATCATTCTTTGACGTCAGTAAAGGAGTTACGTTCCAAGATTTGAGGACACCAGAAACCATTGTAAACTAAAGAAAAGAATGTAATAAAAAGTTCTATGTTGGTCCATGTTAACTTCTGGGTAGCGTTTCACCTTAACCTATACCATTCTCTTCCTAAATTTTTCAATCCGTTTATATATCTCCACTTTCATTTCGTCTGCTTCTGAGGCATATACATTTGAATTATTTGGGTATCCACTGGCATAGGTGGCGTCAGAACATTTTATGCAGGTGGGCCAAGCAAATTTTGGTATTCTTTTAACCCTGAAACCCGTGTGTGTTTAGTTCTATATTCATTAATGAAACAACAGTTAGTATACCTATGATAGATTAATTTTCCTTAAAGGATACACACAAATAGCTATATGCACGCGACTCTTTAAGGAAGAGGTACATATTAATTTTTCATAAACTTAAGTTTGCTACGATTATAAAACTTACAGTATTAATGAACATTGATTCTCCAATTTTCGTGCTCAGAGTCAAACTTATGCACTACAGCAGCCAGTTCAACCTGTCCACTACTTCTTTCTCTGTTATACAGTCAGCAGACTGAACTCATCACCCAGATTGTTTCTAAGGTAGATTTAAGGACGGCGTAGACAAGAACAGCTCCTTTCAAAGGAAGCGCTTGATACGGAGATTCTCACAGAAGTTATCGTCAACTTCTGGAGTTCGTGAAAAGTCAGTCGATACTCTTCTAACGTGAGCAACGATGACAATATATTTATTTCATCATGGTTGTAATTTTTAACACAATAAAATACATAAGTAGGTGTTTAAAAAGAATTACCAATTTAACTTTAATGACACTGTCTATCATACGTGTAGAGTTAAGTGATAATCATTCTGTTACGAATGTCGAGCAATAGATTATTTGACTGCAGTGCATTATTTCCTTGTAGAATTCAACTATTTTCACTGAAACGTCTCTTGATTTCAGTAGTGTATCCAACAACGGAATGAATATGTTCGATACCATTCCATTGAAGCAGCTGGTATCTCTTAGCATGTATACTTTCAGTGACGAACTGCTGCAAGTGAGGTGGTGGTTTCTTAGGTCTAATTTCTGAAGAATTTTTTATGAGAATGCCGTTGCTACTCTCTCTATTCGTATTGCTCTCAATTCAAAATCCTGTCAAACTCTTTAGAAGAATTTCTCTTCGCATAAAAACCTTTTGGATTATCCTACTCGGGTTTGCGATATCCAATTATGTTGTAATCACACACGAGTGTTGCTTCTCAAAGAGAATTGAGTGAAAAAGAAATGACATAGCATATTTGATTTCATCAATGAGAGTTCTTGCAATCACTGATCCATCATGATTCTTGGCCTTACATTGAAAGAGCATTACGACTTGAGTATTACTGGAAATGTCTTCTTCATTGCTAAGAAAGCTGAGATTTGAAACATTGACCGAGTATTGCTTAATGGTTCTATTTTCTTGCTCAATGCCTAGATTAGATTCAGTGCTATATTAAGCTGTATGCGGGTCCTGGGTTATTGACTCCCGCCCCGAGCTATACACTCTATTAGGGTCCCTGTAGTCGTAAGGGTAACTTTGGCAGCCCACCCCCTGAACGAATGGGGCTATGGATTACAGCCCCTTTAGACCCGCCTTAATCCGGTTCTGACCATATTTTCCTGCGCCTTTAGGAATATGCTAGCCACTGACACTCTTACAAATACATAAACTTTGTAGAAAAGAAAAAAGTTTATTGCATAATGTACAGCTTTACAAGCGTCAACTATTACAAGATTCAAGCGATGATTGCAACAATTTACATTAATAGTTTGAAGCACTTCTTTTCTAAAAGCAGATCGTACATCATTGCACAAAACACTCATTATATATATATCACGAGCTTTTGCCACCCAGTTACACAATCTAAATATTGTGTTTTAAATATATATAAAAAGACACGTTTTTTCTAAAACTTCCGTTTTTTAGAAAGAAAACAACATAAGCCCTCGTTTTTTTTAAGCCAGCAATTTGTAATACTGCTAACATCTCTTTAAGCAAGAAATACTTTAACTAGGTAATTAAGAAATTGAATATAAATTAAGCCCTAAATACAGTAGGATTGCAAACACTTTTTGGTATATGTGAGATATTCCGGGTTGCCCAGTTCTCAGTGTTGCAAACTTCTTTAAAAAAATTGTCCCATACCATATCTGCCCCAAACTTAGCTTAAATATCTTTAACACAATAGAAGAAAGTTTTGGGTGTCCCCGACCTGAAGCACCCTAGTTGTCAGCGTATTTTAAAATTCAGCTTTAAAAAATGCCTTTATTTATACAAATCTACACGTGTGCATTGATTTACACCCAATTTGACATGCATGTTCATTAGGTACTGGGACAGGTTATACAATCACTCCACGCGCCGTAGTTTGTCAGTGTTGCCAAACGATTAAAACAATTCTAGATTTCATATTTGTTACCACTGGACGTACCTGCATTGATTTACACAAAATTTGACATGTGGATTAGGTACTGGGACAGTTCATGTGGGCACTTCATACGCCGTAGTTGTCAGCGTTGCAAACCAATTTCAGAAAATAAAATTTTAAATTGTATCAATGTAATTGAACGTATCAAGACCAAACTTTGTATTTACACACTGGGACGCGTCATAAAGGTACTTCAGGTTCCACAGTTTACAGTGTTGCCAATCAATTTTAAAAATTAAATACTTACTACTTCCATTCAGTTCTACGTATCCGCAACAAAACAGGCGTTCGCTAAACTGCGGATCGATGAACAGTGTGTTAAGAGACGAAAGAGTGAAGAAAAGGAAATTGGAAGCCTTTGAAATGCGGACATGAAGAAGAACGTGAAAAATTAGGTAGATACAGAAGAAATGAAGTGTTGAAGAATACGCAAGAGACTAATAACCTGCAAACACAAAGAAGAGTAACTGATTACGAGATTGGCTGAGGATAAATTTTATGCTGAGGGATGCGCAATTGAAAGTATGGTCGCGAGCAGGAGTAAAATGAAGAATCCAACTCCTTGACAATGTTAAGGAACATATGTTCAGATAAAAATGGAAAGTGTAAAATAGGGGTGAATGGAGTGTTTAGCTTACATTGAAGGACATGCCGCTTTTGACAGAATAGTGATTATGTATTTCTGTGAATTTCGATATATCTAAATTGGAAAATATCTTCTTGCCTGTTGTTTAGCTCTACCACCTTACGTTTATCGTATTTTTCTACTATGCGTACTTCACTACGTTAGCAGCTGAAGGGTCACGGTGCAGTGGCGGATTCAGAACAGGGCCGGGAAGATAATTAATTTTTTATACTATTATTTCAACAATTTATCACAGAAAAAGCTCCAATTTGTTTCCAGACAAATTTAATTTCCCTAGAAATATTAATTTTGGGGTATACCAGTGTCATATTCCATGATAAAACTTAGTAATATGAGATGAAATATCAATAAATTTATATTTGTTTTAAAAATTACTTAGCGGGAAAATATCGAAAATGTCCCTGGTCTATTCCACCTTCAGTCCCTCCTCACGAAAATCCTGGATCCGTCACTGTCACGATGTGGGCAAAAATTAAACTCACCAAAAATGTTTAGGGATACCTTAATTGAATGCCGCTAATTCTAGCAAATTAATTGGTTTAATTTTATTATTCTTTGTTGGGCTAAAATATAATTTTTCATTGCAGAAACTTGCCGTGCAAGTGACCATCTTAACGTCTAGAAAAAAGTAGCTTTTCGAAAGCCACTTGCGCGAGAGGTTAAGCTGTACTGGAGGTGAGATACATGGCGTTGAAGGAAGATATACGTCCTTTCATTTTCTAATTCTATCCTGTCTATTTGTGTGTTTAGTGGACCAGAAGATGATTTTTTTTTTTTCAGTAGAAACATTGTGATAATAACGGTTACGAGATAAGTACAGGTATGTACATACAAAAGTTTGACGCATGTCTGTAACTTTTCTTATTGCAAAATCTTAGATATTTCTTGAGTTACAGAGATATGCATAATAACACGACGTATTTGGGGGCGAAATATTGTCCTGATATGTAGCTAAAGAAGGGTGAGATTTCATAAAATATCACTTTTCGTTGGCAAAATATTCGTCCAAAAATATCACATAGTTTCCTAGTTTTATGCCACGGAGTGATAGTTTTGTAACCCAATGAGATTTATTAATTCTAATTTTAATATTCGGTCATATATATTACACACAGGAGGGATATCTACAAATTTGGAAAATATTCTCTAAAGACATACGTCAAAACTTTTGTCCATAGGTGTACATACACACGAAAAAGAAAAACCCTTTCTTACTTATAAAGAAACAATTCTATATATATATCATTACTACAAAAGAAAGTAGCTTCTTATATGCTGTAAGGTAAAACATAAATGTGACGTAAATTAAATAAATAAATGATTAAAAAAACATTTATTTTCTTTTTTTTTAAATAACAGAAAAGTAACAAAACACGAGATAAATTTCAAATCTGAAAAAAAATTAAACATTGTTGATCTTTTCCTCCGCCTTACAGTAAAAGTCTTTCTTGTATAGTTATAGTTATTATAACGATACTACGAGTCTGTTCGCGCGATAAAAGTTCAAAACCATTCTACACAATTATGAAGCTCGCGAAAGAATACGTAACCAACATTAGTTTTAACGGATTTGATAAAAATGTGATGAGTTTTAAACTCAACAATTTTCTTTGGTACTTTGAGTTGCCTTCTGAAACATCATTATCATCATTATTTCAAGAGCTACAACACGCATTTCTTCCATTTCTAAAATCTAACTATACGTTGTACACAATGATATGGAATATTCAATGTATATGTGTGTTTTCCACAGATAGACACCAATATATATATTATACAACTGCAATTGCAAAATTATAAAGAGAATAACTGAGACCAGAAAATAATCATTGCATTATGAACATAGTTCAGTTTCTGTCCCCTTCTAAAACACATCTACTAATCAATTTGATATTTTGTATATTTACACACTGTTTTTTGGAAACCACTACCATTGAAATTTGTTTGGACCACGCGTTCCTTCTTTCCGAACTTGTAATCTCGTCTGTTTCATGATTCATACACAAAAGAACTCAACACATTTTTACAGCAACCGTATTGTATAATAGAAAAACTTACATAAAAAGAATCAAATATCTATGTTGTATGGCACAATTATAAACCCATAAGAACCACTCACTGTTAAATACGAAAAAAAAAAAAAGTTTCTACATATCACATAAATTACTTGTATAAAATGACAAATAATTTGAAAACAATATAGCCTTTTTAACTTAAATGAACTAACCTGCTACTAGATCTACAGACCAGTTTCGTTGCTCAGGAAAGCCATATTACAACAAATGGTAATATCAGTAAGCTATCAATAGTTGGTAAATTACATGTAGAGCATGATAACATTTGAAGAAATAAAATATTAGGCAATGCTCAATAATTTATTTTCACTTTGTAAACAAAAAATAAAAAAAAAAATTGACATTAACGAGTTTGAGATCTTAGCTTCATTTGGGTAAACTACTAACGTAATTAGGGTTGGATTGAGTGCTGTATGGAAAAGTAGTTTGCAATTTACCGACGTTTCGGATGACCACTTAGCTTCAAACCAGTGTCGCGCCCCCTCTCCTCAAGGAAAACTACTTAATTTTTTTATAGCATTATTTCAATAATTTATCTCAGAAAAAGCTTCGATCTCTTTCCGGACAAATCTAATTTACTAGTATCTATAAATATCAATTTTTGGGGATACAGGTGTCGTATTCCATGATAGAACTTAGCAATATGAGGAGAAATAAAATAGTTTTATACTTAAAAAAATATTCAGCAGAAAAATATCGAAAATGTCCGTGGTTTTTCCACCTGCGCCCCCTCTCACCAAAATCCTGGACCCGCCACTGTTTCAAACACAACTTTAGAGTCGTTCTCAAACCTCTACTATTAACTGATTCGTATGAATGCCAGGATTCTTGAACAAAATTTAGCATATTCAATTATTATTATTATTATACGTAAAGAACCTCAACTTTCCCACAACGAAAACAAGGATGTAGTTATTTTGTTAATTTGACCTGAAGTTTTTCCTATCACCCTGGCTGACGTCGGGATCATATTTGCAAGTAGATGATTGCAAAAAAATCCTTGAATATTTCAGTTTAGAACTAAAATTCTTCCTTTTTAGCACCATAACATCTATACCAGGCGAGTTTCTCTTCATTACAGCGTAAACACAAAAGTCTTTGGTTCGTTGTATCCGAATTCGTTGTTACGTAGACTTACCCTGCATTATTCCTTATGTATAAATAATTTCGTAAGACTACTTACGTGTACAGAACATAGGGGCAGATGCACAAAGATAAAGAAAAAGATGTGACACTTCCGCCAAAGGCGTGGTCAAAGAAAATAGGCTTTGACTAAAGGTTGACTTTTTTTAAAAAAATCTTTGTGTCAAGTACTTGTGCACCTACCGCATGTTATGTACACATAACTAACTTTATTACAACACTATTTTCTCGCTTTCGGCTTCCTTTGTTCCGATCAGAAGGCAAATAAGGTACTTAATACAATAAACCGTAATAATAATAATAGAAAAGAAATCAAGCAGCTCTATGGAATGAAGGTCCGTATGCTGAGAATCTAATAACTTGTGAAAGTCACCAATTTTTAACAAAATATACACATGTGATTTCTATTTAAACAAGCAAACTCTATCAATGCTATAAGACGTATCTGGATTATATACTTAGGTAAACTGAATTCTTGGTCCAATCCAGAAGATACTATTCAGTTTATAGGATTTTAGGAAGTTATTTCCAAAACACACTATTTCGGCCAGTAGCAGTCAATTCATTACAATATACTTAACTTTCTCGCATAGATATCTTCTATTTTTCGGATTCAGTGAAACAGTTACTGGCAAATTACGAAACTGTACATACACACGGACACGCAGTTATTTCCTTAAAATTAATTACCAATTCATAATTAATTCTGCATTTAGATTGTACCTAGGAGTTTATAGTTCTCAACTGAACACAAATTCTGACTACTACTTTTGTACATTCTAGTACAGTATACGAAATAAAAATAAGTCCACGCATTGCCTAACTATAATTAGTATACTATGTACATGCTTTTGTTTAATTATTTTTATTATTATAAGTACGTGATGTCCTGTTTGTAAAATAGTCCCAAGCTATTACTGGCTTTACTGATGCTTCATAAGAAAAATAACCTACATTCCTTCAGACTACATTTAAAGTAATACCACATACTCCATGACATATCTACTTTTACGAAAATGTGACAAAAATAACACATGACATATTATACCTGTTAATATAATTGGAAACGAGATTATTATTATTATCATTATTATTTGTACAATCGGCGCCAGAAGTAATTTCGCTTTGATAATAATTCTTTCAAGGTTTAAAATATAGTAAAGACATGTTCTTCACCTTTAACTGTTCAACCTAGAGTAATTTTAACCAAGTGTAAGTTTTAACTACTGAGACTTGGGTTGCGTGATCAAGCTGGATACAATACTACGAAATATTGTGCACCAGCTTCTTTTAACGCGTCTAGAATACGATAAAACTGTCCAATAACAATCGAAAAAAAAAAAAAACCAGTGCTGCAGCTTGAAAGTTACGAGACCTTCAGGCAAACTAGCCTCTAAACTGACGGATCAAACGGGGAAGATGAAGCCCCGTAAAACCAGCTACAAATAAATAACAATTGAAGACTCAATGGGAGAATGATTTTGTTGATTTATCTAACGGAACAACACAAAGGGGAAACTCTATAACTGAAGGAAACGTTTTATGTTGAACAATAACTTGTCTCCTGTTGAACCACCACCCTCGTCCGGAGTAATTGAACGATCGAGATGCAGTCAGATCGAGATCAGACTGTAGAAGAAACGCCGTAGGTCCTAAATTCATGATTTGTTTGCTTCTTACCGTACAACAGAGCTTGATAAGTCACCAAAAACGCGTTTGACAGAAGTTTCCACGTTGTAATTAACCAGTTAGAATAATTGATGTCAATGCGATGTGTTGTATCTATTGCAATGAATAAAAAAACGAGATAAATGATGCGAACCAGAGTGAACATGATGTGTTGGCCAGTTATTCTAAACATATTTGCAAAAGAACTTATTTTGGGTGCCGACTGTACCTTTCGTAGTATTATCTGACGAAATTTCAAATGGATTTTTTAAATAATCTATTATTACCATCACGTAAGAAAACAGCAGCTATTCCACAAAAAGTCGTAGATTTTAAGACGGAACGTTCATACAAAATGTGTTTAAATTGTATTTAATTTAAAAGTGTATGCCTTCTCCTTACAACTAAGATAAGCTTTATAAAATTTGATCAACGTTAGGTTCACTATTATCAAAAAATATCGACTTCATCCGGAAGAGAAATATTTATCGACTGTTTGACAAAATATAGGGACTATCTTAACCATGATAGTAGTAGATTCATTTACAATAAAAAATAAAAATAAGTATTGTGTTGACATACATTAACTCAATGCTACGCCACTTCATATTTTTTTTCCCGCAATAATTAATAGTTAATTCGAAGACCACCGAACCTTTGAGCAACATGACTTATACAATCATAAAATAACAGCAGAAATAAACGACATATATTGCGACACCACTTTTACTCCTATTTAAGATAATTTATTACAAAAAAAAAAAAGTACCCTACGAATTTGAGTTCAGAGTTTATTTTCCTTAGAAAATATTGTTACAAAGCCATTACAGTCTCAATTTGTGACAACGAGATCATTTTTCTTAAAACTTATAATGCAGACATGGTTGTAATTGGTATGCACGTACATGAGATGAATAAAAACAAAGTTAAAACAATAAAATATATCTTTTTTTAAACTAACTTCTTTCTATTTATTTACGTTAAGGTGTATAAATATAAAAAGAAAAGACAGTTTGCTGTAAAATTCATTGTCATTTAGGTTGTTCGTATTGTCGTAATTGATCTACGGTTGCAAATCGTATTTGAGCAAGAAAATGGGACATGTCTTCAATTGCATAAAACATACCTATTCCTAGAGTACCTTTCTGCCTCTATAGTCCCCACATCGTCCGTTTCTCCATTATTTACAGTATGAACTTGTCTAAAAGAACAATTTATGACTTACACCAAATTCAATGACGCGTACGTGAACACTTATTCGATGCGCACAGAGTTGGGAGTTATTAGTACTATAACAACTGTTATCTTTATTTTACCTCGTATTGCAACAGCAGCTGCATCTTACACTAAATCGAAGGTGTAAACTGTGTAATGCGTATCTTTATAAGTAACTTGAACTATTGCATTTCAAATAGTGTTTGGAAAAGTTACCTGATATACAAAACTCATACCAATTTCTAAGCACATGTACAAAAAGCGATCCAACTCTTCGTTAGGCTTCTGATTACTAGTTAATGCCTTTAAAACACACTGGATAACTTTCAAGTAAGAGAAAGAGAAGAGACTTTTCATTCCAACTAATTAGAGAAGTATTTCTTTTTAAACGTTAAAACTCCGAGGTCTGTTTCACGCAACTACTGGTCTAGTAACTCAGCAGTCATAAGTTATTGGTCTATATTTCACAAGCATTAGTAATTTTTATTTCATAAATAATTTCCTACTCGTTGTGGTTTGTAGCCTGTTTTCACACACCACGTGATCCAAATTACTAGCCAGGTGATCAAATGCTAATCTGGTGTTTGTATATTTAAGTTTCAGTGTTGTTTTTACCAAAGAATTTCGGTTTCTGCTCCCTTCTTAATTAAAAAAAAACAACAAAAAAAACTTGCGCACAAACATTCCGAAACATATCCTACTGTACCAACCAGAAGAAATAGATCATTCAAGGACGCGACAAGCGAAAATCTACAAGTATAAATAATATGGCTGTCTCACAGCAAACAACATAGTCAAACATCGCGGCCGTTCTGTTGGTGGAGCGCTGGCTTCACATCTGAGAGATATCAGATTCGCGCCCAGTGACTGGCCATCCTATCTGAGGTGTTACAAGTTTTTTATTTTTCAGGCCAGTATATTACCACCAAACTAAGTCTTGGTAAACTTTCCTACCACATCTGTCTTCCTGATGTAGCTTGAAACTGTTACTTAGCACTGTAAGTTTGACAAAACATCGAAACAAAATAGTTAACACGTTCATCTTCACCTGGAGTCCTGGTTTCAGGTCGTGATATTTAACTTAATGGGTCCCGGAACACAGTGATTATGAATTTGACAATCCTTGCTGCTTAAAAAAGGTTCCTCTTAATCTCACCCATGTATAGTTTTCTGGCAACGATCACGATTACGCTCCTGAACACAATATTACCTTCACGCCGGATTTCTGTATCCCCCACACGCCCAAAAGCACACAATTTTTAAACATGCTATTAAAAACAAGTGTTCAACTTCACAAGTGCTATTACAAATTATTTTGAAGAATAACATCCCTAGCTGAGATCGAACCTGAACTCAAAGGTGAAGGTAAGAACACTAACCATTCGACCATGTTGCTCGCTGTGAGCATTTGTATCTATAAATTACGTAAATTTCTGGTAACATATTCCTATATTGCAATTCGAATTTGTAGACCATTGTGCTTCAAATTTTTAGGAACTTTTTAAACATGAATACAGTTACTATTATTTGAATAACAACAAAACATTCATCTCCTTACACGATACAAGTCTCCAATTACCTGTGAATTAAAAGCTCAATACATCATCACACATATTCGTGAAGCAGTACCAGTATAGGAACAATTACGTTGCTCTTGTGATACGAATCCATTTTATAAGTGGGTGTTCGTAAAACGTAGATAAGTATTACGTAAAGGCTCGTATTACTATAGCGTAAAGGCTAGTATTACCAGTCCAGATGCTTCGTTAAACAGGCCTCAGGTATCTTTCTACTAATAAGACAGAACAATACAACCTAATTAGTAATCTCACACTACGTGAAATTCAATTGCTAATTATCTCTATAGCTCACATCAGTTGCCAATTGGTCAAAAGTGTCGGTGCATTAAGCAAAATACAACACACACATTTACATGCTATGCTACTTTTCCAACACTGTTTAAATGCATCTACAAGGTTGGGCAGTGATGATTTTGGACCTTTGTTTATATACCGGGAAGTTTTCATGAACCTACTAGTACCTACAGCATACCCTATTTGATACACGATATAACTATCATTGCTATATTCACTCGTGTAGAATAGTTCCGCGTCTTAGCAAATCATAGAGCATTCATGTGTCCAACAATTCAACGCACAGAAACACTCATTTACAGTCAATTTTAATTGTGTAATTTATACCTATTCGGTTTACATGTAGAAAATGTATACATAGCACGCTCTATATGTTTTGAAACTACACAAGAAAAATGTGTATAAAAAATACACGAGTAAATATAGTAAACATTTCTTCTGTTAGATGAGCAGAGATCAGTCCAAACGGTTATACACCCTTGTACTTACAGTACTACGTTAAGTGCACGTGAAATATATGAGCTTACATGGATAAAAAATATATTACCTTACGTATAGCTACAATGTATTTTCCTTTTTGCCAATTAGGTATTTACTTGTGAACACCCATTATTTTCAAATAACTATACACTCATAGGGAAAATTCTGGCCAGTCTGTTGAGGAGACATGTGCGTTGGACAAGCTGAAAGAAAAATAGATAGATGAAAGATTATTACAATTAAAAAAAAAAAAAAAATTGTAACAATTAATTTTAAGCTTTTACACCCACTCTTCATGGTCTAGAGGCTAAGGTCAGGTACTAAGCCCGAGAGGAGGCGATTTGGGTGTTCACAGAACCATCTTGGGTATATAGTTTCATCCTAGTCCCACCAGGTGAATGTACGGAAGTACAAAGAATAGGGAACCTAGACTCTTTCTTCATTTCTTAACTTGAAAGTTGTGCTCTCTGAGGAATGTCATCTGCCACAAGTTACTATTAGATGCCACAAATTCCATTAAATCTCACGAAATTAATAGGAATATTTTTCTAATTTCAAAGCACTGTATGACATGGTAACATCGAACCAAAATTACATGTTTTTCTCCCAAAGCCAGAAATGTCTAACAGACGAATACAATCGATTCAATTTAATACAGAAATAATATTCTGTAATAAAGTGATCACTGGCGTGACAGACCGAAATGTCCTGAGCCTGCCCCAACGCCATCTGTCCGCGGTTGGTGGAACTGGGTCTACCTGAGTGACGGGTGTGTGGCCAGCACAGCGCATATCTAACCACGGACAAGCGTATAAGGGGCTTTCTAGATCTTTATTCACGTGACTCCCTAGTTTGCCTCACGACGCTGGGTGGACGCCGAAAAGTGGAACTCCAGCCGGGGAGACTGAACCCGGGACCACGCGAACATGAATCCAATGATATAACTACTAGATTATGGAGTCCCAATAATATTCTGTACAGAAGTAAAATTAAAATGTACAATAAACTATTTGTTATACATGGTGATTCAAAAGAATAAGATATTTTGATTTATGTCCTGGCAAGCTTGGGAGGTTAGTAGCACTGAATGGCATACAACACACTGCTCACATCCTGACATTTAGAAACCACCATGGAGCAGTCGAGTGGTATCCAGTGTGTCTTTCGGTCTGTCAAGGTTAATGGACAGGTTAAGGTAATAAGAAATGACAAATATAGGATGTTTAAAGGATAACAGATTTTAACCGTATACTAATATATTTAATTAACGAAAAATGGATGATTTCCTCGGAGGGGAGCCAATCAAAATGATTCATGTGGATACAATCTTATTGCTGTCACGCAACCGGAGACCTGTCAGAATCAGCTTTGATGACACTGACATAGAACACAAATACATATACAAATTAGTACGTAAGTGAAGCCAGTTGTAACACAAATTACTTATTGGGACAGCATGATCAGTTTCACACACGAACAGAAGTCGCTTCCAGGATAAGAAGTAATCTAAATTGTCTAAAGAATGCACTTTGTTCTTAGATTCCTCCTGTAGATTAAGTTCACTTTTTCGTAAGAGTTCAATGAAAGTGCTTCAGTGGATATGTATATAATATGTTGATCCAACACCATCGACGACTGATAACCCTCTGTGTGTCTATTCTCCAAAGAGAGAATATTTATCTTCTCAAAGTGATGCCGGTTATTGTCGTATTAGTGTCACGGCCTCTTTCAGAGATAGAGGTCAAAGGAAGTCTCTTGGTCACCTCATTTTCTAATCGGTGGTGTATTTTCGTTGCTATATCGCGTATTTTCACCTTACATGATATGCTTCTTATCCACACTTTCAGTTTAATAATATATAGTCACTAACTGTTTCCGTTTCTTGGTGGCGACATGAGTGTGGCCGTCGAAAAGCACATGCTATGTCCCGTATTATTTATCGCTGTTTTATAACACTATTATAAAATAAATTATAACATCCTTTTATGACAGGTCTCTTTTTGCGTGACTGAAGGAAAGGAAATAGGGAGGATTTTAGGATTCATTTCGATTAAGTTCAAATTTACATTACAGGTCGAAGCATATTATAAAAATTGCAGGGTAGAGAATTTTAGCGTCAGTTCAAGATTTGACAGCATGAACGTGTTCCATAGGCATATGGATCCGTTGGGCCATGGTGGCTCAGTTGGTAGAGCGCTCACCTCTGGTGCTTGGTGCCGTCGGTTCGATCCCTGATCATGCCTGTGGGCTTTGTGGTGGAGTACACAATGTGCGTGGGTTTTCTCGGGGTTCTCCCGTTTCCTTCCACTTTCTTCATTCCATCAATCAATCCATCGAGAAGCATTCTAGATCCCTACTTCTTTGAAGATGATGGGCTCGCAACCGCTGTCTCTTCGGTATATTGGCATGGTCTCAGCAGACAAGGCCTGACGTTATTTTCAAGGAATCTGTTCAACAATTCGGGCTCTGTACTCTTCACTGGTTTCCATAAATGCTTCTATTCTCTTTCATTCATTTCCATTCTAAAATTTCTCGTTCTTTTGAGTCACCCTGTATATAGCGTTTAGGCATTGACAAATGTTCTTACTTTTCGGACCTAAAACTATCCATCGGCCATTTTCTATGAATGTTAGTATACACTATATAAATATATATATTAAATAAGCTAATTTCTTTACACAATATTTACGGGAAAAAAAATCGATTATTCATATCAAGATTAGTTTCAAAGAATTTGACAGAATATGCTGGTAACTTTACTTCTACTGAAAACCAAGCGGCCGTAGCTGAGTTAGTTCAGCGTTGTCTTCGCATTAGGGAGGTCCTGAGATCGGTAACAGCGTTCGCTTATCTTAACTGAGGTTGTTCCCTCAATCGCAACAGGTAAATGGCAGAATGGTACCTTCAAACTAGGCCCTGGCCAACTGCTTTCCAACATCCTCTCCCTTACTCTATCCTGGTCTGATCCTAAAGGCCATAAATACCATTTAATCAACTTTCATAAAGAATGGGATTGAAAAAAAAACCGACAGAACCCTTGAAACGATAAAAAATAAACACAATATACACTTAATTTTTTTTAATGCTCTTAGCTGAATATTGTTCATTAGAATATTTAATTATTATTACATCATCTGAATGGGTTTCGTCTTGATTTGCTTCGTAAAAGAGCATGCACACTCTACAGATATTATTAATGTGAGACCCAAAACACGCTCGAGAGTGAATCCGAGGCAGAGTAGAGGTGCACAAACCATATGAGATGCCATGCCATTCGCCACGAAAGTGGTTCCTCACTACCACTCCACCATTCCTCCACAGCAGCTGGATTATAGGTCTTAGTCACATGCCAGGATTAAAATATAATCTCCTTATGTATATAATAATAATTCACATCCACACTGGATGAGGTCTCTCCCGGAGGGAGGGAGTTGGTCTACTGCTCCCACGATAATCAGAAGTGTTGGGAGAACTGAAGCCCTCAACTTTGACCGCCACTGTCTTTTATTCACAGCAGCTTCCCAATTGCATCACGATGCAGGGTGGGAAACGTTTCAGACCCTTTCGCTTTGGAGAAAATTCCGGAAATCGAACCCGAGACCCCACGATCAACAATCAGCGACGGTAACTACTAGACCAGCAGGGCGTATATAAAACATCGGAACTAAAGGAATAGATATTCTGTCACTACGTAAACACATGTGTCAGCATCTACAATTTTCCAAGAACATATAAAGACCTGCTGGATAGAGGAAAAGAAATAGTTAAAATACGAAGATTAAACCAGTCTTCGGTAGGAGTCGCAGGACAGGTAAGAAACAACCAGGGCAGAAGCCCAATCAGGCCTATGTACAGATGGACACTAGACGGCGATCTAGAAGCTAAATTTAACATGGCATCAGCTTCATTGATCAATTAATGTGTTTCTGTTTGACTGAAACTGCAAGTTCTAAGAGAGAGTGACAGAAGAGATCTTGGAGTCATGCATGTTCATGTACAGGGTTGACAATTATTATTAACGTCCTAAACGAGCTGGTGAGCTTCTAAGGACGGGTCCTACAGTTTTTGTTAAAGTGGACTCCGAATCACTCCGTTCAATGGATCCGGTGGGAATTGAACCCGTGATCACGCGCACAGAAAGCGAGTCCGCTAACTTCTAGGCCACCCCGAGGTCGGTTAAAAAATGTCAGTATAGCAAATGATTCTCTGAGCACCTACAGCTTGAGTAAAGTTTCAGTCTACCAGGAAGAACAGTAAATTTTAGTAATGACGCGCAACCATATTTATTTACATAGAAACCTGCCATTTACCGTCCACGTGGTCATAAGTCTGCTTGAACTTCGATCCAGGCTTATCCTTTACCATTTCATGATGCTCGTGTTAATGTTAAGTAATTAATTATTCTTGGATTTTAGCTCTGATGCAGCTTGATCGGCTTAAGTTTACTAATAAGCTTCGGATCTTTAAAAAAGTGTCCAGAGGTAGACCATTTTGTATAGTTAGAAAACTGAAGTTAAGAACCGAATTAAATTCTTAAACTTCAAACTGCCGAATAACCTAAGAAGCTTAATTCTGAAAATAATAATAGTGTTACTGAAAACCAACGACCAAGCGAAAGAATAAGACTTATTCACCAATGCTTAATTCATCCAGCTTCAAGAGTGTATGCAGGTTTAAAATAATAACTTCAAGAGGAAGTCTGTTTTTCAATAAGTTTAAAGAAATACATAACATTCTTAAAATACCCTGTTTATGTAATTATGTTTATCGTTCGTCACCTTCTAAAGCTTCTATATTTGTCATTACTCACCATGCTGACATCGGCTACCATAATAACCTGTTCCAACACATCTGCATTTGTATCCTGGTCCCAGACTAGTTTGAGTGCATGCTCCGCCATTTAAGCAAGGGTTTCGCCGGCAAATGTCGTTTCTTCGACCTGAAATTATAATTAATATTTCTTAGAACTGCAACCAATAGGCGTCAATCTACTAAAAAAAAAAAAAAAAAAAAAACTTTTCTAAACGCAATGTAAGTATTTTTACAAGGCAAAAATTGTTCAATTCGCAGTTCCCTTTCACAACACTTCATCAAAAAGGAAGTCTCGGATAGTCAGCTGCAAAACCCATCAAATTATGTAAATTATGACAAAACTGCTGATCTTACTTAATAAATATATCTATCACTTTCGGTACTTGCATAAAAGAGTATTTGCAAAGTATTTCAATTTATAGCTTACACCATTTCGATTTCTTATGAGGGAACCGTTAACTCTATAGTCTTGTAAATAAATCTATAGCCAATAATGTAGCCACGGAAGGATAAGATCGTTTTGTATGCGACCCACCAATAGTCTTCAATTTTCGGTTTCACAATTAAATTAGTACAAATTTAAGTCTATATATATATAGGAGAACAAGGGAAAGCCCATCACGTAAGCATATGATCAGGCAGTACTAGCAAAGTCAAACAACTGCAGATGAAAATGAAGATCAGGACAGAGTTTGGAATGAACGGTAAGAGAATAAAAAATTAAATTTATTAAAACAAGAGAATTAAAACAAGTTTGTTAAGCTGACAAGGCTTTGTTAGAAACTATAATTTATTAGAAAACATTAAACGATAAGTTTTAGTATTCTATTAAGAACAAGAAGTAAAGAGATCCATTCTTCATCTTCCGCCAATACCGTACCAGATTGGTCACTTTCCGAAACTAAACAAATGTGGACCAGATGTAGATCAGAAAAAGAGCTAAAAACGGAAGTAGATAAAAAAAAAAAAAACTCTGCAGCTATTAAGCAGTAGAAGTGAAGGGAATACTGTAAATTGGAAGACGCAACTCAAGAAACAGGGTCTTAAAGATCTTTTTAAAAATTCAATTCAAGAGTCAGGGGAAGAAAAAATCCTAATTGTTGGCAGAGGACAAATACAGATGGCCATAATTAATTTCAGGAACTGACGATAAATATGATGATATACAGAGCAAGGCATAAAACTGTTACCGGTCCAAGATCCGGTTTCAGGCGGGGAAATTGGAACATTCGTGCAGTTTCCTGATGGAAGAAACTGGGTCAGTGGCGACTGATTGTCGGGTAGTTGAAGTAGTTTTATACTGAATGAAAGTAATTCTCAGACGTACTCCTAATCTCTTGTAAGCTAGTTAGTTTTAATGGTTAAAAAAAGGCACAGAACAATGAATATTTCTCTCTTGAATAAAGAATCGTATGAAAAATATAAACGCAAATTTTGACAGTTTTCTTAAGTACGGTACATTACACAAACATTTCAACTCAGAGCCTGCATCTCTTTTATTTTTTTATACCGGTATGCGCTTAATTCAAACTTCCAAACCTCTAAACTCCAGTCCTTTAAATTGCAGGGAACAGGCCACAAAGACGCAGGAGATACACTTTAAAATTGACTAAGACTTTACTTACCTTTAAGAGCTTTCCTACATTCTTCTTTGCTTGTGTACCGGTACTCTGTTTCACAGCCAATCCCACACAAACACTGCCTGTTATGAATGCGACATCCTTGTCTCATCTGTTCAATCTCACATCCCCATACTATACTCACTAGAGAAAGAAAATTAGACAAAACGAAGTGTGAAACACAGCACTCCAATAACATAAAATCTTCAACAATAACAAGAATTAAATTGATCACAAATTCAACTTATCTGGTGCGCAACCCCCTATACAACCATCTAGTATGAATAAATATATATA
>JAGDQP010027542.1:0-24903 GCA_022664845.1 Lepisma saccharinum
ATATGCTTCTGGTCATCACATATTAAAGGACCACGCACAAATCTTATAAAAATGGCTCCCAGTCAAATTGATTGAAATTTTAATATATTGTAGAATGAAACCAAGTGAGCAAAAGACTTCATGTGCGCAAAGTCGAGAAATCAATAATTTCAGAGTTATGAGCAAAAATATATGCTAAAATGGTGAAAACTGGGAGATCTTTGCCTAACTGAATTATAATGTTTATATTCATTTTTTTATTTCAATTTTGCTTGATAATATCAAAGTAAACTTGTTACAATTCGTGTTCCTTAAGTGATGGAATATGTACCTTGGAATATGTATGGCGAATTTGTACTTCAATTTTTTTTTAATTAAGCCATCAAATACTTCATGAATGGAAACTTCAGAAAACATACTACCTAATAAGTATTCAACGGAAAACCTGATTGAAATGAATTTATGTATAGTCCATATATAACTTATATAGAAATAAATAGTTGACATGTTGAAGAAGTCTTAAAGATACAAACAGGATTTCAAAATACCACCAATTCAGACAAAATCCGCATAGTGGACCCGTGCAATCATTTTAATGGTGTCCATAATTATCTATGCGCTTTTTCCAAAATCGTGATTTTTTTTTAATGGAACCGTAGTTTGTTATACAGCAACTTTCAACTACGCAATTTTAAGCCAATTTTTAGACGTACGTTTCATTCCACGCCAAAGTATCCCCGCATTTGGAACTTTACGCAAGATAAGTAATTATTTGTTATTGAATTTGAACTCATTATTAATGATATTTTACTAGTAGAAAACGAAAACATGTATTGCCATAACAGAAAGATCCAAGCAATTATGTAATCAGTAGTGCACAGTGAAATGTGTTAAAAACCTGGCCCAAGTAGCCTCGGTTTACGGTCATTTTTGAGTTACGAAGTTTTATAACAACCAAAATAAAACAAAAAGTGCATGCGTAATCTGAAACAATACAAAATCTAATGAAATTATAGTGATAACTATTATAAATACCGTTCATTATATACATATTGTTCACATTTGAGGTAAAAGCGCGTGTACAAGGGCATGAGTGTGAACATGCGTGTGCGTATTTGTTTACGCGCGCGCAAGTGTTTATATGTGTGTGTAAAGTTATTTAAATTTGTACACCATCTAATCCCGCGTCTTGTGGTCTGTTTGCAGCATCAAGGATGACTTCGATCAATTTCTTTGAAGGATTTTTAATAGTTTGTTGAGGTCGTGCATTTCCCATATACCACGTTGGGCGTCAATATTTTAGGAACTTGAGTATCGGTTTTGATATAGTTTAGACGTGTGCCGAGTGAGCTCCGACAAAGTCTGGTTTTTCGGAGGGAGAAAAGAGGAGGACAGTAAACGTAAGTAGTGGACCTTTTAGTTTTTCACTAGAGGAACCTTTCCTGAAAGCGTCGACTTTGCCCGATTTTTTCTCTAAGAATTATTCAAAATCTAAAATCCCCATGTTATTCTTATGGGCATTTGGAAGACGTTATCCACGTTGACTTCTATTCTTTTACATCACCGAGAGTCTATGAACTCGAGCATCCGGTGACCTTGGAGGTGGCGATCTACTACGAAGTGAAAATAAAACTAAGTCCTGGTTCCCAAAGCAGTGAATTTTATACTGTATAAGGGTTGGTCAGTGTTAAAATACCATACAGGGCTAAAAGTCTGTAGCTTCGGGGCCATTGGTGATAGGTGCTTGATGTTTGGGGGTCATTGACCTCCGTTATGTATGGGGGCGTACTGACCACCCAAGAAATTAGCCACCCAAGAGCTTAGGCTACACTGTGATAAAGAGAAGGTACACATAGCATGCCTTCAGGAACCCTATATAAATAAGGGAAGATTGATTGGAATGAGAACCGACGCAATGGTTCTGGTGCCGGAAGATCCAAATCCGATGGTGGCTGTGGTGATCCTTAATAAGAAAATAAACGTTCTAGTAGACACTCAAAATACCTGCAGATGGATCCAAGTTATAAGAATACAATTAAACAGTAAAATAATAACCCTTGTAAATATGTACTGCCAATTTTCAATTTCAGTGAATATGTTCGCAAATAGATTAGAGGAAATATTAGCGGGAAATTTAGGAGAAAATATATTAGTGTTGGGAGACTTTAACGCAAAATCTCCGCTGTGGCACTGCCCTAGAACGGATGAAAATGGCGAAAACTATGAAGATATAATAAATCAATATAACCTAACAGTTCACAACATAGCAGATCAACCACCAACATTTCAGGGCAGAGCTGGAGCGGAGAGAAATATAGACGTAACAATGTCAAAAGGTAATTTACATAAATGGATCCGAAACTGGAGGGTACATGATTCAGAAACTACAAGTCAACATCGTGTCATCAGCTTTGAAATCGATTTAAGCAGAAATAACGAAATAACGCAGGAAGATGATGATACATTTAAAAATAACGTTAAAAGATTAAATATGGAAAAAAATAAAAGAAATTTATAACTCCCACAAATTGAACATGAAATAAACCTTGACGAATTGGCAACTAACCTAGAAAATACAACAACAAATGCAATTAAAAGTTCTACACCACCAAACATAAATGAGGCTAAAAGACATCCTTCTGGACTAGGAAACTAATAAAATTAAAACGACAACTAAAAGCAAGTAGGAAGAGTTATAAAGCGGCTGGAGACCACAGACTACGACAGACAAGGCTCGAAAAATATCGGCAAATCAAGCAGCAATATGAAAAAAGAAGTTTACAACACCAAAAAGAAGACCTAGAGTAAGTCTGTGGAAGAAAATCTTAGCACGGATGTGTGGGATATGCCCTACAAAATAGTATTGAACAAAATTAAAACTAAAGGAGTATTCAACACGCTAAAAAGAGAAGACGGATCATATACAAAAACCTCGAAGGAAACAATGGAAATATTATTTACAAAATTATTCCCAGATGACAACATACATGTGGATAATGAAGAAAATCACATAGTTAGAAATGAAGTAAGGCATATCCAGGACACGAACATAGACTTGAATCCACCAATGATAACAAATTATGAAGTCGCAGCCGCAATAAAATCAATAAAAACAAAACGGGCACCTGGTCCAGATGGAATTAAAGGAGAAATATATAAAAATTCTATGGAAATTTGGACACCTTACCTAACGAGACTTTATAACGAATGTCTGAGGCAAGGAAAATTCCCTAAACCGTGGAAGATCGCAAATCTGGTGGTGCTACTAAAGGGAGATGATAAACCTTGGTCGAATCCTAAATCGTACATACCGATTTGCCTACTTAACATTATCAGCAAGATTTTCGAAAAAGTTTTAGCATAAAAAATAAACGAAAAAGAGAGAACATACAAAACTGTATTCTATAATATGGCTTTCGACGAGGGAAGTCGACCGAGGATGCGATCAACGGAATCTGTGATTCTATAAATAATGTCAAACAAGACAACTGTAAGTATGTAACAGGAATTTTCTTTAATATAGCAGACGCATTTGATAATGTTTGGTGGCCGGGAGTACTAAAAGAGCTTAATAATTTAGGAATAAATTCATCTGTATGGATGGTTGTAAGAAATTACTTTCAGGATAGACAAATAAAAATAGACACGGCTGAAGGCACTATTGCAAAATCACCAACTAAAGAATGCCCCCCAGGGATCTGTGCTGGGCCCAATTATTTGGGATATAACGTTTCAGCCATGCCTGGAAGTGCTAAATAATATGAAACATGTGGAAAGAACTGTCGTATACGCGGATGACCTGGCGGTAGTTATCAAAGGAAATAGCAGAAATGCGATCCAAAATAGGGCAAATGAAATAATAATAACAATGGCGTCATGGTGCAAAAATAATAAATTAACTATATCAGCAGAAAAACTAAATATGTTCTATTTAAAGGAAACATGAACTTCAACAGAGGTCCGGTAATAAAAGTAAACGGCACAACAATCAAAAGAGTAAAGGAATTTAAATACTTAGGCGTAATTTTAGACGAGAAGCTTAATTTTAGATCCCACGTAAATACAGTAAAAAATAATGCAATAAAAGTTTTTCATAAAATAGTAAATATAGCAACCAACGAATTTAAAGTACTTATTAAAATAATAAGGATGTTCCATGACGTCATAACCAGATCCAAAGTAGGCTATACCGCCAGCGTCTGGAGCCATCGGATGGATGATGTGAAACAACAAACAATCATAAATAGAGAACAAAGACAGCTACTACTCAGACTGACAGGAGCGTACAGAACCACTCCGGTGGAGGCACTCCAAATCGCGACCGCGACCATGCCCATGCACCTGCAAATTAAAAGAATGGGCGCCGCGTACTGGCTCAAAAAAGGATGGTAAGACAGGATACAGCAGATAATACGCCAACAAGCCGAAAACAGGCGAAATACAAGAGATTCTGCCCAATGCATGGCAAATATTCTGGGATAATATACCTAAAGCAAGAAGAACTCATAGTATCCTTCCAGACGTGGCTGAGAGGATGAAGATGCAAGTGGAAATAGAGGGAGTCCTACTACATCTAATAACTGGTCACGGCCAGTACAGGCAGAGGCTGAGGGATCTTGGACTCGTCGAGGATAACCTGTGCCGCGTCTCTGGTGTGGTTTCAACCCTAGACCATGTGATGTAAAGATGCGGAGAAATAGCCCAACTAGTGGAAGAACAACGAGCACTTCTGGGGACAGGACAGTCGCAGAAGCTCTGCGAAATGCAGAGCTAGTGGCAGCCCTCCGGGAGGTAGCGACAAAAGTGTCATCTTATTACAGGAAGAGATTTGTGGAAGGAGATCGAGGTCTCAGGGCGCCGCGCCAACCCCCGGTGCGTGGCGACCGCGAACCAGAACAACACGCCTGACATAAAAACAAAGAAAAACAATATGTGCACAAAGTAAAAGACTTGATTAATTGGAATATTTGTGTGGTCTGGAAACCAGTAGCAAATCAGTGCGTTGCTGGAACCGCAGCAACAGACGCTGTATAGGTGTTGTTGAGTAGTGAATGTGTGGTGATGGGAACCAGGTGAAATTAATACCGTGAGTGCGTGCGAATGTGAAGTGAAAATATTAAGGCGTGTGGCTGCGGAAACAGCATCTATTCTCCATTAGAAGAAGACAATCCCATGAGTGAGTGAGTGAAGAGTGAATGAAAGAAGGAAATGAAAGAATTTAACAACTAGAAGAAACAACAGAGTCACTAAATAGAAGAAAGAAGAAGAAGCCCTCCTGCGATGACTAGTAAGATAAGCCGAAAAGGCAGAAGAAGAAGAAGACTACCAAACATTTGATTTCTTTTTCTTGTATCTTTGCAGAGAGAAAAGACCAGAGGAAAAGAAGAAGAAACCACTCAAGTTATATGTTGTGTTGTCCTGTGATGTCTGTGTCGTCTAAATGTTTTGTATGTTCTTTTTGTAAAATAAAGTATACATACTAGATAGGCACGTCCAAGACCGTCCCGTAACACCAGCTGTCTCGTCAGAAGGAACACAGGGGATTCTTGGAATGCCGGAATCCCAGCAATCCAACAATCCCTAGGGACAAGCCTGCCCCAGGTTAAGGAGTAGCAAGCCCCTAAAAGTGCACAACTTAATCTGTGCAAAGCATGCTAAGAGGCAGGGGTGAAAGGTGCCCCCCCCAAATAAAAAAAAATATCCCATATACCACAGCACACTAGCAATGCGTGCGCAAGTACCTACAATTCTTCAACCAGGACAACGTCAGCCCAGCACTGAAGATGCGAATGAATCTCGTTTGGCGATAAGAACGAGATGGATTGTAGAACCGAGAAACGGCTACATAAAGACAATTTTCAAGCTTTTAGATAGTATCATGCTAATTGAACATCTTCCGAATCTGGGCGACTATTATCGCATTGCCGGTGCAATTATTAATAGATGTCTAATTCATATTGAAGGAACCCACGCTGATCTTGCGCATCAGTTACTTCAAAATGCAACAGGGGCAAATATTGTTCAAGCATTGGTGGAAACAGAAAATCTGTACACTCGAAACGCTCAAAGTTGGGAACGTTTTAATTCAGAACACGTAGTTGTTTTTTTTTTCTTTTTTTTCATTTTAACGTTAGGTTTCTTGAGTAGCCATCTTAATGAAATTGGGAAATTTGTTACGGTTTATATTGCTTGTTGTTATATTTGTTAAAAGTTAGCATATTCAGGAATTAAAAAGTAATATTTGTTACGAGGCTACTTTTCTTGAGATAGTAGTGAGCAGAACCACTATCTCTCCAATTAATATTAACATTCCACCTTCTGTTGACGCATGTCATGACACTTTTCTGAGACGTAAGAGCAGTGGTTCTCAACGTATTTCACTCAGATCCATCGTATGACTTGACACGAACGGCTAGTGACACGGTCTTGCGCGCACGTAGCTTGCCTTGTTCCTTTTTTATTTCAAAATAACTATTGAGTTAAATTATTGGATCTACAGTACTTTTGCAAGTAAAATCACAGTTTGAGAAGTTTTGCAGCACACCTAACAAATCTTGTCTTCTTAACAGGTGTGTCGCTGCGTATCTGTTGAGAATCACTGCATTAGATGTAGATGACGGGAAATACAAGAGCAGACCGTCATCACCTTTTGGGAAGTGTTTTTATTTGATTTTTCTTTCTATTGATAGTTTCACTCTCACTTTTCTTGAGAATATACAATAAAAAGGAATAACACCTGGGGATTGACAGATGATAGATTTTTCTATTACAATAGATCTACATAATATACTTACCTGGTAGTAGTACCTTTTTAGTATTTTGGTGTTTTCAAAATTTTGGTTTCAGGTTGGTGGGGTAAAGAGACAAAAACTTGGTTGAATAACGGGGAGAGCAGATAGTTACAACGTTGCCAATTTTCCTTCCAGTCCCTTTCTCTCTCTCCTTGTGTGTTTTGAATGGGTGCACCCGCACGATAGTTGGGTAACTAGAGTGCGTTTATAATTTGTGATTTTGTAGGAATAAAAATCTATAACATAGTTTTTATGAAAACTACAGTGAAGAGTAGATCTGTAGATCTTTAAATATCTTTATTTTAGTATTTTTGAAGAAACTTTCAATGTGAAAAATTTAATGTAGTAGTGAAAAAGATGTTTTTGAAGACACGGCGAGTGCTGATGTAGACGTTATTCTCTGTAGATGAGAAATATATCGATCACATTATCCTCATTAAACAAACTAACAACAATTATAAGTTTCTCCAGCATTTTAAGAAGTCAGAGAAGATAGATTCCCTACAAGGTATTGAACGGATTTTACAGAATGAAGTCAATATTGCAGGCTCTTTTTATTTCGTAGCTAAAAGTATAAAATATGAAAGACTAAAACTCAGGTCACGTTTACAATTAAGCCTTCCTCGTTAAAACTTCCGTCAAATTCGCGAGGTTTCGAAGAATCAGTAAAAACATTCCAGAGAGGGACTAGTGATGTAAAATAGATGCAGGCAGAACTCATGGCGAAGTTGAAACTGCGCGAAAGTACTCAGAATACAGAGTTCTATCGTTTCATTCTAAGCCTACCTGAATATTTTATCGTTTAATTAAAAGATGCGATTTCTCTTCAGATGTCCCAATTATAAAGGTATATCCTCACTTATTTGAATAGTAAATTACAGATGTCAGAGGGAATAATTACATATCAACGGCTAATATTTAGCAGATGACACAAAATTTCATATTCAACTCAAAAACATCTAACACGAAAGCATGCCACTCTTTAATCTCAACATCCTGGAGATTTGTTGTTTCCATGCAAGGGGTTGATAACCTAAGTCAGTAAAAGAAAATTCTTTACTATTATTATTATTACTTCTACTACTACTACTTATACTACCACTGCTATTATTGATGCCATTATTATTAGTAGTAGTATTGGTGGTGGTGGTGGTGGTAGTAGTAGTAGTAGTAGTAGTAGTAGTAGTAGTAGTAGTAGTAGTAGCAGCAGCAGCAGCGAGGAAGAAGAAATATGAAGTGGCAGAAAGTAATATTTCAAAATAAGCAAAATTGGGAGCGTGCGAAAAATGGTCATGTTGACATTGAAATGCTCATCCTTTAAACTTATTGCACGAAAATTGTAAAAACTGATAAGGGTTGTGCACATATAAATCTATCTCTTTAGCATCATCATTAACTATGAACCATGCTGGATCACTCAATTCTAAATCTACATAAGCTAAAGAAAATTCGTAGCTGAAATTGAGGTTCTTAATTTTCCCTCCTATTCCCGAAATATTATTGCTAATAGTACGGTAGTATTTGTTGAAATTTAGGCTTTCGCTCGGTTAGCTTGCCAAGTTTATTTTTTTTGCGCATACTTTAGGTATTTGGTGTACAGGATCAGAAAAAGTTGGGTGCCAATGTTTTCGCTTTTGTTTTCATGCATTTATTCAATATGGCGGCCAATGTTGGCCATCGACAACTTCTCGTGGTCTGTAGAGCCTAATGTATGCATTTTTTTAAAAAAGAAACGCTCCTCTTTAAAACCATTCTCTTTCTCTCTCTCTCTCTCTCTTTGTTTAGTAGCAAAGTACCTACGAATTTTTAGAGTTCTTTCGGTTACTATTCACAATTTCAGTACTGATTTTATAATTTTTCGCAATATTCTTGTATGTGTTATCAGGAGTTCTTTCTTATGAGTGGAATGAAACTGTGATTGAGAAATCATTGCACAGCAAATAGTGGCCAGTCACTAGTACAGGTCATACTTGGTTGGATTTTACAGGTATTATTTTTGTTTATAATACCGTTTACATTCGATCGTTTTATACTCGAGTATTTTGGTGCTGAACTTTTTGGCACTACAACCTCATCAAGCCACGAGCCGCTACCGAGGGTAATTAAATTAAAAACATGTCAAAATACATGAGCAAAAGTAAACCGACAAACTTGAAAACTGCTGTTTTCAGCACCAAGATCTGAACAAAACCACGAGATAAAAAGCTCTGGAAGAAAGCAGGAAATAAAAACCATCAGGTTAACCAATTGCAGAATGGTGCTATAGAGTTAACAGGAGCTACATGATCAAGGAAACCAGAAGGAACGGAACAGAAAACCTCACGATCCAGGAATGAATAAACCTACAGCTAATTTATCAAGTAACAGTTCTGTGAAGTAAGCTTGAGGGAGACGGCTAAATAGAAATATTCGAATACAAAGAGACAACTGGAAAAAAGAAATAAACATTAAACTAAAACTAAATGGAACTTTTAACGCTTTTTTTTTTTAGTTTGATAAATTCATACAGAAATCCATAAATGCAGTCATTGCGAAAGGTGTACATATTATTAAACAAACAGACAAAAGCGGTCTTCTATATAATTTTTGACACAGTAATCTTACAGTCAGTATGAGGTGTATACATAATGCACACATAGTGCACCCACACCCATACACAAAATCAGATAAAGACTTAAGCTTCTAAATGGTAAGTAAGTACGGTAAACTAACAGTCACACGGAAAGGAAACCCGTAAATACAAACTAGATGTTTAATCAATATTAATTTGTAACTACACGATAAAAAAATTGTATTTTGGGGCAATTTTACTAAATAATTACCTCGGCCTTTCCAACAGCTGTGAAGTTTCTAAAATCCACAAGCATCCATTCCCGAAGCCGGGATTCGAACCCAAAACCTTGGAGATGTTGGCCTGGCGTCTCAGACCACACGACTGCAACGGTCGGCTTCACTACGCGAGCCATAGAAACAACACATTTAAAAAGAGACAATTTTAAAAGAACATATAATCAGCGATAGGTGTGAATGGAAGGAACGGGTTCAGTGCCTCACCTCACTATGATATATACAGAAACTGGTTGCAAGACGTTCAGAGTTTTATACGTGTATTCGGGGAATTAAAGAGAGGAATATTTCTTTAAAAGTGCATACATTAGACTCTAAACCGTAACCACAATTTTTGAGAGGAAGTGGCGAATCCAGGCTTGGGTTTAGAGGGGCAGTTCTTTGCCTCCCAGTTCTTGGGAGGGAACAGATTAATAGAAAGAAAAATGATGGCAAAATAAAAAATGTGAATCTGATAAAAAATCTGATTCAGTGCTCGTCACTGATTCTATTTATAAAAAAAATTGGGAACATTATACCACCTATTTTTCAGAGATAATGATGGACCCAGAGATTAATATTATACCTTCGTTGTTGTTTCTATCAATCTGTTCTCTCCCAAGAACTATGAGGGAAAGAACCGCTCCTCTAAACCCAACTTGGGTTCGACACTGCCTCTCAAAAATTGTGGGTACAAAATTGGAATTTTGTACGCACAATTCAAAGGTACAGTTTTTAGGGTGTACATACCGCGTGAAATTGATGTCCACCATATTGTAAAAAAATAAGTGAGAACGAAAGCGGAAAATTTGACACCCAACCTTTTCTGATTCTGCACACCAACTACCTTCAGTCGGCGCAAAAAAATCAAACTTGGGAAGCAAATCGAGCGGAATAACAAGTACGTACTATAAAGGGAAAAAGCTCCAAACAATTTCGCAACTATGTTATTGGTCTGAACACATTTACACAGAGTTTCAGCTCTCCTCTGATCTGATATGAAATGATCTGTGGAATTCTATGTAGCAGTTTATCTTTAAATTCTTTAAAGATTTCATTGAAAGACAAGAACACTGAATTCAAGTCACCATTATTTAAGGTATTATTTCTTTGCAGGAGTTAAGGAAGAAAATTAGAACAATCGCTAGAAATCATTGACTTGACCGTGACCAATGGAAAGATTTTGTGCAATTTCCAATGAAGATATTAGAAAATATTTTCCATAGAATCAATTGAGATTGCGAATTTCCTTAATTGTAACAGAAGTCACGCTAAGAGTAAAAAATCGATTCAGCATTTATTGTTCATTACGAACGAACACAAACATTTACATTAACAGTATAATTATAATTAAGATGCTCACTTGCTTGGCTCAAATTATTGTATTTTAGCATTATGTTTTATTTTAAAGTCGTCGATACAAAAAAGAATGTTATTAGAGTTTACATTTAAGTCTTCCTCAGCTAATTTGCTTAATAGATAATTGGCCAAAGACTGGTTTCTGTGTTTAAGTTAGCGATAGCCAGATACAAATCCTAAACAACCAAGTTTCTCGAATCTCAGAGGGTTCGGAAGCCTGAGATCCAGTAATTGAATGAAATTCCAAAAGAATGAGTTCCTGAAAAGTATTTGTCTTTGAATTTAATTATTAAGGCTTTTAGACAACTTTGGCTCAGGTCGGTGGATGATGATGGGATGGTTGGTGGAATGAAGAAAAAGGGAGGACGCGGGAGAACCCGGAGAAAACCCATACACACAGTGTTTGTCCACCACAAAGCCCAAATTGCACTAGCAGGATTTTAACCGACGAACTCAAGCGTCAGAGGTGAGAGCGCGGACTTCAGATCGGCAATAAGTAGGTACGCAGATTCAACCCCTATGGACGACCATCCTGACTGAGGTCTTTCCCTCAGTCTCATCTGGCAAATGCAGGGATGATACACGAAGAAAGACCATGACCGATACATTCCCATTCTCTACGCTCCCCTATCCCGGTCTGACCTAAAGATGTCAAAAGGCTATAAATAAATTCCCAGTCGCATTCATTGAAACCGAAAATAGATGCATTATTCTTGAAAAGTTAAGTTTATTGACCGCGTTTTTAGGTAAACCCGGATACGTAGATGTTCACTTTCATCAGACAATGTTCTTATTTTCGTAAGACTTTCGATCATCACAGTTAAACATATTGGTTTGAATTGCATGACAGATGACAAAATTAAGTTATGAGTGGGTGCAAAAGAACTGTTCGATGTAGTTACAACAACATGTAGTTACTGATAACACAAACCATCTTTTATTGAAGAGAAAATATACAATTAAACGTTTAACCAACCTAGTAACTACTTGTCGATGTGATCATAACAAGAGCCATTATGTGTATAGCGGAAGGAAAATGCATGTGCTGCTATCACTTGATAAAACCTTCAGTTGCAATTCAGAACACGTAATTTGCTAGATCAGTGACTCCGTCAAGAGTGATGCTTCATTGCGCATGCATCTCTGTCAAGCATAATTTGACTCATTATTAGCGAAGCCTTAATTTCGTGAAGTGTTCTGTATCTGTATCACTTCTTTTCCTACGACAATATCGCTTCCAGTGGCTTTTCATGGTCGTCTCCCTCTCCATTTCCATGGCTGTACTGCAGTAGCAATTCCATGCGGCAACATTTTCATTCGCCCCTTGCATCATCAATCCAGCTGGCGACTGGATGGTTTCCAAGGGAACCAGAGATCTCTCTAGACTGGAGAAGCTTCGCGACGCCAAGAGAAGAGGCTTTCGCGACGCAGTCTTTTTCTCGTCTCAGTTGCCCTCTACGGCAGGTTATCATGCGTCATATTCAGGGGAATTCCCAGAACAAAAAGCGCACAAGGAATTCACAATAAAAATTTTAATATAACCCAGTATGGAAGTGATCAATCTGTATGGTAATAACAAAATGAAACTCATTTCACTTTTAAGCCAATTCTAGCAGTTTTATAACGTAATTTTGCTATGTTAAATATATATTTACACAGAAATATATACATTTTAGACGATAATCTGTTTTGTAAAATGTGTAACTTTCTGCCAGTAATTTTGCAATCATTTTGAATTGATAACTGGCCGGAAGATCGCTGTACATCATCACACCCACACAATATAATGTAAGATAGCTACATAAATATACTTCTCATTATCTGCAGACGGTAAACTAGCAATCGAAATTCAGCGAATATTGTCCATGAATATTAACAATTGGCATATGTTTAACAAAGTGTTGAGCGAATGAAATGAAATAATTACATTACAGGGAAATAATTACACTTCTTGTGTTATTGTAACCCTTGGATTTTCAAATTGAGTTAATTTATGGCCTTTAGGTTCTCAGGTTCAGGTCAGCAGAGAGGGTGTTGGAAGGTAATCCAGGGTCTAGTCAGTAGGTACCATCCTGGTATTTGCCCAGAATGATAGGAAAAGCCCTGGAAATACCTCAGTCAGGATGAGCGGTCGCTGGGATCGTTTCCATTTCCTTACGATTGTTAAGCCAACGCTTTACCAACTGAGCTAGGGCTGTTCGGTATGTAACCCTTGGACGTCCATTGCTAAAGCACTGGTTATTTTCATTGTGTTGTTGGTTTCGCCACAGGCCTCGGAACGACACTATGGAACCTAGAGCACTGATATTTGAATTCTTGTCAATATCAACTTAATTTTTTACCTTACATCGAAAAACGTATTATTTTATTTTATTTATGGGTCATACAAACAGGTCATCCAGTAGGTCTACTCATTCGTATGCATAAGACTTTTACGCCTCCTCAGTGTCGATCCGACGTCCCTGCCAGGAACCATTGGATTTATTATAACAACTTTGATTAACCATATTTATTTTCCTGATAACAATTATTGTCATAAAGGATGTGCTCACATCAAAGATGATAACGACCAGACGCAGCTCGTTAGAAAAACTGAGGGAAAATGCAGGTAATGTTGAACTGTTAGTAGTAACTATCAGGTTCTGGAACCTCTTCTCTGCTATATGTACGGCCATTTTGTTACTGTAGTACGTATCAAAATATCACTTTCATGTTATTTTTTGCCATCTACCCTCAAATTTAACAAAACGTGGGCAGTAAGCTAAGAAAATTATAATTCCGTCTACAACATTCATTCTAAATGGCTGATGTCTGAAATAGTGCTGTAAACATCTTTCTCGACTATCAGTCTTGGTAGAATAATCTTATAGAGAAACGAAAAAAACTGGCAGACAACGCCAGAAGTGTTCTCGTAAATAAGTTTTGTTTAAAGAGGAAAGTAGACAAACAAAATTTAACAATTAAGACCAAAAAGCTTCATGAAATAAAAAACTAAATTTTTAAAAATAAAAGTAAAGTTCATTGTTTCAAGTCGTGAGGACCGGAGCTCTATAAAGAGAACATAATCATATATATCAACATATTTTTTTAAAAAAAGGTAACGAATTAGTTTCTTTGGAACGGGCAACTGCGTTGTCAAATGTCACATCTCGGCCGAATGCCGGATGTTGTCCGAAAAAGTAAAAATACCTGAGATTTTTTAAGAGTCTACATAGATATTGCAACGAGTAATGATATGTTCTTTAGCATGCGATATGAAAAGGGGAAAATAGAGAGGCCTGTCAAAATAGAAAGCACGTTCTCATTATCAGTAATAAGGAAGGGGTGAGGAAACAATTTTAAGACGATTATTTACTGATACCTGTCAGTTTTCTTATCTCAAGTCCCCACAATTTGAAGAAATGAGCTATTCTCTCTAACAATGATAACCGATTATACCAGATTGTTCGGCAATAAATGGCCTCTTTCGTACCTCACACTGCTACTGAATTATGGAATGAAGTAAACTTACGTGTTCATGCAAAATAGTCTTCGTCATCAACAAAACATCTCTGCTAACGATTTACAACTCTCTTAATCTCGTCCGTGAAGAAACGTGGTTCCCTTGAGATAATGAAGTCTGGGAAGGCACTTTCTGCACTATCCTTGTTTTGAACACACTGTCTTTCAGCAACTGACTTAGATGCATAAAAATATGGTAGTCTGTTGGTGCCAAGTTTGGAACATTTGGAGGATGCGGGAAAATTTCATACCTTAGATCACTAACTTGTGTTTCGTAATTTTTAACACGTGTAGTCTATGCATGGGTAGACCGACCATGGCTGCTTTTTACACAACTGCCGATGTATTTCATCAATTTTTGCAGAATACATAACAGTGGTAAAGGCTTCATCAGAAGAAAGGAGTTGATGTAATATTAATAGTAATAGATTCATCAGTTGATGTAACAGTGGTGCCCACCACAATAACAAGAAAACTTTTGTGCCGTCAACTTTGGTTTTGGAAAGTATTTAGGGGCTTAACAAACGTCCAACTATTTCCCACTTTGCTTGCGTCTCTCGTATAGGATCCACTTCTTACCACACATCACAATAGGATCAAGTAGAGGCTCATCGTGGAAACAGATATTCACCTGCTGCAGTTTCTGATGTTCCGTCGGATCATGCGGTACCCAGTTGTTCACTTTTTCACTTGCTGTAGACTTATGAAACGGCTGAACTACAAACGTTGAACTGTTGGCAAGCTTCCTGGTGATGGTGTGTGAATTTGCCTCCAAACTTGCGTTTAAAGGGTCATTATTCATCCTTGACCTGCTTGCTCTACCTTCCTCATCTTAGAGACTCTGATGCTCGGCACGAACTTTTTAAAACGAGATCCATTGTCCACTCTAAAGGTGAGTATACATCCCATGCCCTCACCACATTACGATACGTTTCTGCCGCCATATGTCCCAGTTTTAATTCGTGCAACAAAATTACCCTAAATCACGCTGTTTCAACATGTCGCACTGTAAGACTTCCCATGCCACTTGCAGCTACACTTCATATAGCTTGAAGACTGCTTGTTGTTGTGACCTTTAACGGGTATTACTTACGCACGATTCCGTTGGTCACGTACAACAGAAGCAAGGAAAGGTTGAATGTGGACATGCGCATTTTGTCCATTTATTTCTGAACAAACTGGCATAAACACTTTGTTGTTGCACATAACACCATTCAATGTGGAAAGTTTATCTTCAGGTATTCATGCGTCGTTATTTAGATTGCGAAAAACATAAAAATATATATCAATGGGAAAGAATTAAGAAATTTTATTGTAGGAATTTATTTCATGAAAAATAAATCAATTATATTTTATTTGCATGGAATTCAAAGTTTCTCACTATAATCGATTTACATCTTTGCGAAATTAAGTAGCGAGAAAATCAAAGAAAACTTGCAAAATAATCGATTATTAAGGTTGATTGGTTGTTTTGTTTGTACATTAGATTCGATTTTGTAATATGCCCTCGACGGTACTTTCAAGCATATTTCACAGCCTAAGAATTTCTTTGTAAATCCAACAGAGACTAAACATGAATTTTAACAATGTGATCTTCTTCAAATGTTCCATGTTTTAGGCAAAATTAAAATGCTTACTATTATAAGTGTTACTATTATTATAAGTGTTACCAGAAAATATTCTTAAGAAGCCACAAAATGGTTTGGGATCTACGTAAATGAGAGACTGATGAGAAAACTGTGTATCCGCTCAAAAAATATATTAGTGAGTATGAAATACCTATAGATTGCGAAAGGTGAGAAAATATATTAAATTGGTATCTATGCATAGTAAATTAAATTAATTTCTAATTAAAGTAAATGCACATCTAAAATTATGAGCAACTGTCACTGTACACGAACACTTTATGTATCTTTTTACATTTATTTTTATCTATTTTTATGTTTTAAATAATGATTTACTATTTGGCAAATAAAAAATAAGGTGTCACAGAATGTTAAAATGCGTAACCGTAGATTATATTATAATATCAGTAATAAATGTTTGTTTGTATGATGCAATTTGACCTCTTTTAAAGAATCAATTCACGAATTTTCAAAAAGAATTAATTTAGAAGTTCTTAACATGAAATAAGTAGTAACACTGAAGTGAATATCAATAAGTTTTCAACAAATTCACAGTGAAATAAAAGTCGAGATCAAGTTAATACCCAAAAATGAATCTCTGCCTTTTCGGATCACATACCAATTCCAGTAGTAGCAAGATAAACGATCATGTGAATTAGCTGAATGAGTCAGCAAACTTTCCAATAAATGTTCGTGCCGGAAACGTTCGATTCCTTTTGTTTCACAGGAGACGCCAGACAAGCTAAAACAGTCATTTCAGACACGAAAGATGCTTCGTTCAAAAGCTTTATAAGGCTGTATTGGAATCTATTTACAATAACGTTGATAACATGCTACAAAGAAATGTTCGTATAAGTTAATATGGTGGTTTTAAATACATACATCACTTAAGGAACAATTTGATTGTAATGTGCAATAAGGATATCTCGCAGAATAACGGACATTTCCCCTGATTTACCATCATTTGTTACATTTGGCCCAAGAGTAGTATCGTGGTTATTAGTACAATTCGATTAGTGCTAGCATTCAAGATAATTCGAATGTTCGAAGCTCAAATACGGTTGAAATCTTCGAAATTCGAATAAATTCCATTGATTTTTGTTATTTCGAAGTATTCAGAATATTCGAAAATTATAGCACTAATTTGGATAAATTCTTGCTTTAAACGAAAGACTACCTGATTTCCTGAAATATTATACTTTTCTATGAAGAAGGTTTTGGCATTTCTATGTGTTTGTTTCCGAGAATAGCCAAGGACAGTTTTTTATTATTCTGTAATTCGTAGCTACTGTGAAGTAGGCTTTGGTTTTGTTTACAACTGGGAGTGTGAAAATGAATTTGCTCAGATAAACTTAAGCAACAAACATAGTATTTTTATGTATATTTTACAAGGAAAATAAGATATGATATTTTATGGAAACAAGATTGAGATTTGAATGGATATTTTACCACTGCTCTTCGAAGCAAGATATTCCAGCGTATCGGAGGATTAATCATGTCTTTGGAAGAGCATGACAGCAACGGATGCATTTTTTGTATTTAACAAATATTTGACGATTTGATTGTTGTTTCATGAAATACTGGCAGATAGGTAGGCAAGTCTGTAACGGAACAAAAGTACTACAAAAGCAAAATTAGTACAAAAAAATAGTAAAACCAAAAATCTAACTTCATAGTCAAATTGGGTTTAACACAAAAGTGATATTATTATTATTATTATTATTATTATTATTTGCTTGCTTGCTGTAACAAGACTACTGTATATTTCAATTAGAACTGTTCACTTCTATTTAGAGAAATAAGAAACTTGAACCTGAATGTTAACATCACTAGCCCTTCCAACACAGATCGATCTTTGAAGGTTAACTATTCTCTCTGTGACGAAAGGGAAATGATCAATAAGGGAGAAAATGTAGCAACAATATAAGTTCAGGCCGGCAATTATGAGTTGTTATTCTTTCATTTACAAGGATAAATATATTGATTTTCCTCTTTATTTTTCGTTATTTATGAACATTATTGTCATGTGGACACGAAAGCAAAAACAAAAAACTAATACAATAGGAGATTAATCAATCAAAATTACTAGTCTTTGCGAGGTGGAGACATAAGCATATTTACAACAATAATTTGCTTGAAGGTGTAATGTGTGTAAGGCCTTATGAATTTGATGACCAAATAATAGAAGGAGTTGTCGCATATAAAGAAAATATTATTAACTGAACAAAGCTGAAGCGAAAGAGGTTTCAAAATAAAGACAATAATTGCAAACGCGATGAAAGTGAGTCGATGGAATATAAACGCCGTTTCAAATTAAAGTGTTTAGTGTTCAATTTTACCACACTAAGCAACTTCTCTATATTCAAAGAAAGTTCTTGAAAGAAAAGAGTATTTTTGTAAAGTTTCATGTCTTTTGAACAAAACAAACAGACAAGTAATGTCTGCTACTATATTTTTATATTAAAATGTTTTCGTAAAACAAATCTGCATTAATCGGTTCTTCATTGTTCTTAGTATAGCTGAATACAAAATTCTTATAATTTAGTAAATCTACTAATGACAACGACATTCATTCTAAAGGAAAGTGAAAGTAGTTAGTCAAAACTTACTCATTATTAATAATTATAGTTTATTAGTATCGCAGTGCTAAACGGTAAACGTTAAAATAAGCGTTACTTACTTACGGAACTCGCAAGTTCATCGCCCCCAGTAACAAATGTTCGCCATAAGATTCTATCCTGGCAAGATCGAGTCAGTTTTCATCACGAACACTTAATTCTCGAAGATATTGTCCTCCCAACGACGTCTCGGTCTTGGCGGCCTGGTAGCCGTGCGGTCTACGGCGGCGGTAGGCCAACGACTCGAAGGCCCGGCAGGGGCATGGGTGTGGATTTTAATGGCTAAATGGCGAACCGTGACGGGCCGAAGTCCAAAGTTACTAGACTGGCCCACATAAAAAATAAAGTTCACGTCTCGGTCTTAGCAAAAGGTCTCTTCCCCTCCAGCCTTGCAACCAAGATGGAATATAATCTGAGATTTCCCCCATCCGAGGTACATGGCCTGCCCATTTTATTCATCGCGATTTCATTATTCTTACAACATCGAGTAAGTCGTACAGTTCGTGGAGTTCTTCATTATGCAGTCTCCTCCATTCTCCAGCCATCTCGTTCCATTTAGGCTCGTATATTTTTCTCTAAACCTTATTTTCAAACACTCGTAATTTATATTTATGTCCTAGGGTCGTACTTCAACTTTCGCAACAATAAACTATATTACCGACAAAAATAACCGTTCTGTATATTTTCAATTTCAACTTTCTTGATATTCGCGAGGGTAGGAGTTTCTGAACTGAATAGAGACATGCGTTGCCCGATACTAAGTGACTTTTTATTTATTCTGTTACTTTTTTTTTGCTTGATACATATTCTCCCAAGTATTTAAATTTGTTTAGTTTCTCTATCTATGTTATCATTCTTAATTGTTGTGTTGCAATTCAATTATTCCTTATGTTTCTGTTTATCATGTATTTTGTTTTCTCTATATTTATCTGTAGACCTACGGTATCTCATCTCAAGCTTCTACTAAAACATCGGTGTTCGGTGTTACTCTGTGGTGCATCTATATCCTTCCCTATTAAGCCTAGGTCATCCGCGTACACGAAAAGTTGATGCAAGCCATTTAATGTTAACCCCTTTATGTCCTCTTTTACTTTTAGAATCGCATATTCTAACAGAAAGTTAAACAGGAGTGGTGTTAAGGTATCACCTCGTTTCAATCTGTAGCGAATTTGGAAGCTATCTGACATCATATTACCTACCCGCACTCTGGTTATGGGGTTGCTGAGACACATCCTCAATAGTTGTTAGGAGCAAGTGTGCTTATGCAATTTGACACAACACAAATTATTTGTCCCATAATAATCAATAAATATTATGTTTGTAAAGGAGAAAGATAAAAGTTAAAACATGAAAACATTGTGTGGAGTTAGAGCCATGAGAGAAGTTTATGGAGGAAGATGTAAAATGGTTTTATAAAAGGCATGAAAAACCATTGTTAAAACGGAATAATCAATGTTTTGTTAAGTATACGATGAATTATGATTCACTGAAGTTTAAGTAACTTAAATCTTGGAGATTTGAGCACAATAAATAATGATGGTAAAAGTAATTGATCTAGAATCTTCCTTGTTGTAGGACTCGGATCTAGAATTATAAGAATAAGTCTATATGATGAATTTGGGAGTAACTTCGGATTTAGGTGGATTAAATACTAAAGATATTATCCAACCTACGGCGATATATGTTACGCAATTCAAAGAGAATCAAAGTAAACGTATAGTAAAATTTAAGTGTACAAGCTCTACCGGCTTATTTGGAGAAAGGAACATAGCATGGGGCTTATTTGTACATTTGGTTATAGAGATTTTCTCAGGTTTAAAGTGATTGAGAATATTAAGATATCCAAAAATGGATGAAAGTAAAGAGCAAACTGAGAGTTTAACGTATGCTCCTAAGAATGCTATGATTCATGAGGAAATAAGCACAAAGAAAAATCTTCGTAAGAAAAGGGTTGAGAATACGGCTATTCTTCAGAATAAGCCAACTACAAATAAGAATGATAACATATCTAATGCTTTAAGTAATGATAAAGCTAGTACGAATTTTATAGGCATGAATGTCTTCAATTTGTGTATCGATATGAAAAAAGAATGGTGGCACAAAGGCAAGGCACTATATGCCGTATCATGAATGATAACAAACTAGAATTTGCTGCACTCGTAGATGCTAATAAGGAAGAATTTCTAGAGGCGCAGAGAATTTTGTATGTTGAGCAAGAGAAGGGAATAAGAGGTAAATTGAATGATATTTCTAAGTTAATCGCAGAAATAGGCAAACTCTGTGAAGATAATTGACGTCAGTTGGAGGAACAGTCGAAGTTGCTTAGTGAATGTTGCTTAAAGATTGAGAATTTAGATGAAAAATTTAAGAAACAGTAAAATGATTACCGAATAATCATTGCACAAATTAGTAGGCTTGAGAAAGAAATTGATTCATTCAAAAGTCCATATGATGTTAAAGAAACGTTATGTACAGATGAGAATAGAAAGGTTAATACCTGGTAGTCGAAAAAGGGTACCACATCTATATAAAAATGAGAATAGAGCGATTTTTAATAAACGTCTCTGACAAGAGGAAGAAAATAGTCCTCGCTTTTCTGATAGTGGGAGTAGTTCTAGATCAGAAAGTAGTCGTTCCATTAAGAAAAAAAAATCATTGATAGCATGGTGAGAAACTTATCTTGCGAAGTAGACAGAAACTCAATGTCTAAAGAACATAATGAATTACCACGATGGAACGGGGATATAAATTCGGAGAGTCCTCATGATTATCTAGAAAAATTAACTACGTATCTTTCTTGTATGGGTCTGGGGTAAGAGGAGTTGTTAAGCGCTGTTTAACGAGCCATGATTGGGCCAGCCAAATGGTAATGTGGTTGAACCGACGAAATGTTAAAACTTATGTAGATTTCTGTAATTTGTTCCTTAACATATAAGGTAGCGAAGAGCATATGAAAATGAAAGAGTTGGAAAACAAACGTATTGATTGGAAAAACGTAACTAGCTACGTAGATAAAGTACAATAATTAATTACACAATTCACTACCATAGATGAGCATATTTCAGCAAAAGAATTGTATCAGATTTTAATGAATAGGCCTATGTTACCGGTTCGAATCCAAAGGAATTTATTATTCTTTAATTGTAATAATTTACAATCCTCACTAAAAATGTTGAAAAGTTTGATAATTATATAATGTCAGATAGAGAACAAGATAAGTTATCTGACTTTAATAATAGAAATAAAGAGAGAAAACACCTACAAGGAGTAAGGTACACCAGTAATAGGAACTTGTTAAGAAACCCACGTGATGAAGGAATGAATGTTAATAAGAAACGAAGGAATCGTATAGAAACACGTAATCAAGTAGGGAGAAGAGAAGGTGCATGGAATAATAAAGATACAGATGAACATAAGTTATACATGATGGAAGATAAACAACAGTTAAGAAATGAGGATTATCGTCTTGACTACAGAAGACCTCAAAAGGATATTAGTCAATATGAGAAGGTAGAATGGATAGCCAAAATTATGGTGTATTAGATGTAGAAAGTTCACCGCCAATTGTCAATCCTGAGGAGACTCATCGCATATGCACAGCTTTTCATGTTCTTGCTGAAGAAAGAAATAATTTGTTAATCAAAACTATGACTGTGCAAACAGCAGAAATAGATGTTACTGCTTTGATCGATACAGGAGCCACTTGTTCTATACTAAGTCTGGATTTCTTGAAAAAGTGTACAAGTAGATACCCATTTGCACGATTGGAAGTTTGTGGAATGGAATACTCTAAAATAAGGACTGTTGACTGTAATGATATCAAATGTTTAAAAGGAAAATTGGATATTAACATATCAATGCAAGGAAAGGAAGTTATTCCAGTCAGCGTCTTTGTTCTTCAGAAATGTCCATATGACTTACTACAATATTAGGACAAAGCTTCCTTGATTATTTTGATCGAATGGTGGTAGATAATAGGAGATTGACAGTGATATATTTGAAAAAGGGTGATATAAGGGAAACGCACTAGCAATGGACACTTTAAGGACACTTTTCACTGTTATAATTTTTAACTCAAATACAGTTTAAATTTATTGACCAAATGAGAATGTTACACGTTCTCCATGATTTCTTGTGGTGACTTCTACCCATTACTTTCATTAACATACACTATTTGAGAGTAAATAACTTTTTCTTCTAACATTGTTTTTGTACCAGTGATGGACACGAAAAAAACTGGATGTTCCAATAAGATAAGATAAAATTAATTGTATGGGCGGTAACAGCACTATGGCTTACGCCCGTCCCGATACGGGGGAAGCCCCTTATCGTTGTCACGTCTAAAAATAGCTGTTAACTAAAATAATAAAATCTTATAAAAACCTGAAGATGTAAACTGTCATCAGAAACAGAAAAAATAGTGGTAAAAACTAAAGATATATAGAGTCTTTAGCACAACAAGATAAAAACAAGAAGGCTGTAAATTGGCCTTCACAAAATAAAACAATTGTAAAACATAAAACTTAACAGCTAAGGGACGGAGATAGACCTGTCTCACGAATATATCTAAAAACTCTCCGCAACATACCTGGTTCATCCCCTAATAATGACGCCATGTCATTGGGGATGTTATAACGTTGTCTGAGATGATTATATCCGGGACAATCTAAAAGCACGTGACGTATACTTAAAATAACATTGCAATTATTACAATGTGGTGGATACAATCGTCGTAACAAATAACCGTGTGTCAGGCGACTGTGGCCTGTGGCCGGGTGACGTTTCGTCCAAAGACATTTTGTCCATACGACATTTAGTCCAGGAACATTTAGTCCATAGACATTTCGTCCATTGACATTTCGTCCAACAGATTTTTCGTCCACAAGACATTTCGTCCAACGGATTTTTCGTCCACAAGACATTTCGTCCAAACAGATTTTTCGTCCACAAGACATTTCGTCCAATCGACTTTTGGTCCAACAGATTTTTCGTCCACAAGAAATTTCGTCCAATCGACTCTTCGTCCAACGGATTTTTCGTCCACAAGACATTTCGTCCAATCGACTTTTGGTCCAACGGATTTTTCGTCCAATCGACATTTGGTCCAATCAACTTTTAGTCCAACGGATTTTTCGTCCAATCGACATTTGGTCCCACGGATTTTTCGTCCACAGGACATTTCGTCCAATCAACATTTAGGCCAATGGATTTTTCGCCCAATCCACATACTATATAGCCCCATGGACACTGAAGCACTCACTGACTGACTGACCCATATAAATTCACAGGCCAAACTACTGAAGCTAGAAACACCAAATTTGGTACGAAGGTGTAGGTAAAGAGAAAATCCGACAGTTTGAAAAACTCGCCATCTTGGATCCAAAATGGCCGCCAAACTCATTGCTGTATAGAATACACAGCCTAAATGGCTGGGGCTATTGAAATGAAATTTGGTATGAAGGTACATTATTGCCAGTAGGGTACGAAAATATTTTCAAATTTTGTAAAAAAAAGTCGCCATCTTCGATCCAAAATGGCCGTCAAGCCCGTTGTTGTATAAAATACACAGCCTAAACTACTTTCGCTATTAAAATGAAATTTGGTATGGAGGTACATTATCAATAGTAGGTTAAGATAAAATTATTGGATCTAAAATTTTTATTATTATTTATTGTTTAGTGTAGGGTTGCATTAAGCTATACAATTCTTTTACATAAATAATGGTTACATATAGAAGAGCTTGTTGTCCTACAGCAACAGAAAAAAAAACATAAATAAGACACAAATATTATGCAAAAGCATAAAAAAGAGATAGAAAAGTTACAAAATAAGTACCATATACATGTCCATGCTTATGATATGTAGTTAGCGTATAACACAATGATGGGAAAACAAAACACACACACACAAAATCATGATAAAAGAAACAAAAAATACATTTGGGTAAATAGTGAATGGTTGAAAGATTACAAAATGGCGGACTTAACATTTCATTTTCCACAACCTTTGAGCTAGAGGTACGAAATTTAGCATAAGGGTGTATCATAACAACTAGTTTAGGAAAATAATAAAATGTTTTGGGGAAAGTCGCCATCTTGGATTCAAAATGGCCGCCCAAAATTCATTATCGACACCTTTTGAGCTAGAGAAATGAAATTTTATTTGAAGTTATGTTTTGGTGTGTAAGTCACGAGAATATGTTAA
>JAGDQP010027543.1:0-13778 GCA_022664845.1 Lepisma saccharinum
AAAAAGTCTGTAAGAATAGTACTAATATCTGTTACTCCTTTTAATTTTTGGAACATTTATCTTAAAACTAAAGAGTAGGCCTAGGGTAAATTAGTATGAACTGACATTACACTTCGTTCATTGCAAATATTGAAGGGTATACAATATTACATATACATTCACAAATTACTCTTAACATCGAAGCATACCCGGTGATATCCAAAGAGGCCAAATATTATATACAAATTCTAATTCGTATTAAAAAGTTGAGGTTGCGAATAGCTGTTATTTTATTTTTATTTTTTGCTTTTATAAAACTTATACATATAAAATAACATTTTGTTTATTGTGAGTCCTTGTAACGAAAGTTAATTCATGATTATATATTCAGCAGTTGAATATTCATACTATATTGATTGCTTATTTCAATTCTATATTCCATAAAATGTATTTTTCAGTGAATCAAAAAGGTTATGGTATACGTGAAAATATCAACGTCACTTCAAACGAATGGAAAATAGAACTATCTACTGTTTTAAGATAGCAGAAGCTATTCATAAATGATTCTGTGCTCGACAGTGGTTCTAGGTATATCTTAACATGCTGATAAACCTGTGTGAAACTACTATTACTACTACTACTACGCAGTACTACTACAAATGACTGTTTTCTATAATTATGTCTGGATATTCTGGTTAAACTACCTTTAGGCTTGTTAAGTAAAATTTAATGAAACATGACATCACGCAAAGTTCTATTGTATAATGATACAGTTGAATCCCATTGTTAGGTATGTTAAACACTAAAACACTGCTTTGCTCTGCTGGAGTTTTAGATGACTACCTTCCCCTAAGTATTAATTTTGGCAGATTTGCCACCTGTTTCTTTCACAAGAGTAAGTTTGATTTTTTTTTGTGGCTTTTCATGATTCATTACATATTTAGTTCAAAATAGCATAGTTCTCTTTGACAAGGACTCCTCACGTATATGTGAGGATATGAATCTTGTAAAACTATCCTTAGTCATATTTCGTCCGTGTTTTATTATAGGATTATAAATATGACAGGCATCCATGAAAGTATAAGATTCTGCGTGTTAGAATTAATGCTTTTGTTTTGATCCACTCCACTACTAAGGCCTTATATCGTTCCGTAGTTTATAATTCTGTATTTTATCAGGAAGGCTCCATAAGTCATTTAAATATTGATGCAATTTCAGAATACGTCTCATGGTTCTGCCCGTCGAATATGTCTCAGATAGATTGTTCTCAATATTAATTTCAGCCTCAGCTTTAATCTTAAAACATAAACAACAAGCAAGCTCTTGTTCTTCTGTCTTTTGTACTATGCCGTTCAATTTGAATCAATATATCTCGAAGTCGCGAAGCATCTATAACTCCTCCCCCACGAACATAATTAGCTTTTTGCCACCTCTAAACTGTTTCTTGATAATTTTTCTGATCGTCAGACACAACGTGTTGAAGTTTTCCCTAAAATTTTTGAACAAATAGATACCATTTCTAACTGTAATAAGGCTCAAAACTGAACTGTTTCCCATATTACCTCCACAACACGCAGCTATATTTCTATGAAACACACGAGGATGCTATCAGTACCATAACTTGGCCACAGCTCATGAATCAGTTTTCAAAGTAATTTGGTCCAACAAAAAAAAACATCCAACTTTATACGTTGTATCTCTCATCAAATATTCGTGGACGAGTCGATAACGCACTAGTGTTTATAAAAAATGCGATCCAACTATAAAATTTGTAGACTACCTGAAAAACGCAATCTCTGGCATGCTTAAACATCATATATATCTATTTGCGCAGGAGTCTTCCTGCACATTCGAGCAATGATAGCAATTGAACAACAACTCAGTCTCAACCACAGACTCGTTCACAATTCCCATGACAGTCGTGTTATTTTAAGACACTCTGTTTGTAAACTCATTGAGCCAAGCTGAACCCTTGCACTTCAGACTCATCACGTTCTTCTTCGACTGCACGTATTAGCACGGTTCCTAACAGTAGCAACTCCAAAGGTTAGCTATCGCTACTGTTCACCTTCCCCTACCCCACAAACTTTGCTAGATTTACTAGTGAACAAGGATCTAAATCCATTACTGAATACCAGTCTCGTCAACCTAATTCAAAATACTGAAACGAAAAAAGGAATTTCTTTAAGTGTTCACCAAAATTGGCTAGATCAGAAACTAAATGCGCCGATTGGTCATCATATAGGGACACCTTATAAGGATCATTTTGTAATACAGACATCAACAGAATCGATATTCTCAGGGAAACTATGGTGCATCTTATGACTCTGTTGCCATATATGCACTACCTTACTCAAATTACCCAGCCATCCCACCTTCTTACAAGTCCAGAAAGTATGTAAGCTATCCGGAGGAAAATTCTTTGTTCTCTAGGTAGCACTTAAATTGGACAATAAATTACCAACCACTGCCTATACTACTTCCACTCAACCACATAAGTCTATAGTCATACAGAGCAATCCGGATAAAAGTAATTTGGTCCCCAGGAAACAATTAAAATAAAAATTAATCAAGGAAATGTAAACCGAACAATTAATATACTCAGTCAGTATCCCGTACCTGTACCTTAGCTTTTTGAAGCTACGAAACTCACTAGACCTACAATCGATTCTTCCAGAGATCAGAAAATCTTTGAGAACAATCAAGTCTGCAGCATCTGAGTCTCCTTGTTTCACAGTAAAACTTAAATTGGTGATTCATTTATATTATATTTCGGTACTATACGTCTAAATTACACAATTGTTTCATTGATTCAGCTGCAACCCTTTGTTTATCCCAGTTCAACAACTAGTGCCCGATGGCCGCCCATATTTACTTCAAACCACCCTTCCAGGAATATGCTATTGATCTATTAATACTTACTATATTATTTTATAGATACTATGTAGTGGCAACGATTCCCGCTACCGGCCAACCTTTCCACGTGGTCACTCACGAATCTGAAAATCGGAATTTCTGAATAATTTCTTCTGATATCAATCCCTACACCTTATAATCAATATTCGCAACAAATAACCTAGGATGGCAAAAGATTCAGGAGATACGAAATTCGGCACACTCAAATTCAGTCTACGTGCAGTCTCGAACAAACTCGATATAATTGCAACAAACTTATATACAACATTCCGCGACGTAAATGATGGACTTCCGCAACAAATTTCTTCAGAAATAACACTCTTCCCCATGCTTGAGGAATTTACTTCATCGGACAAAATTGAAACATCATCTGGAAAATAACACTTACCAATACATTCGCAAAACTGACAATTCTCCGAAATATTTCCAAACAAACTCGTAGACGCAAATTGAAAATATAGAAATTCCACAAGGATGGTATTTAGGAATCCAATCAGTACTGTAGCCTTCATATATGTAACACAACAATCTCTATACTTAAATCAATAAGATGGAGTTAATTTTAACACACCTTCCCCTATTTGCTCACAGGTAATTATAAGGACACGGGGGTCTCTCACATCATCATGAACAATCGATAGTTACGATTTTTGCCGTGAGGCTGCTCAGTCATAGCAAGTTTCTCAACTCTTACTCCACATTTTTGTGGAATAAAAGTGTAACGAAACTACAAAATGTTCGTTACAATACATTTAAATTATCAAATTTTTTGATCGTTGTGTTCCACTTACAAGGGAATGTTTTTTGCGCAAACAAAAACGTTGTTGTGAAAATATGTTTTTCCTGAAGAATGTGATTCCCTGAGACCAAAAAGATGATACAAGAATTGCTATCTTCCTCTCCAAACTGACTAATGACCACTTGAATACTGTACAGTATAAAAGACTGGAAACAACTTGTAAGCCCTAAACGCGTGAAGAGAGTGAAACAAAATAATGAATAGAAGTAATGTTGATGCTGCGATATCAGATGCGGAATATGAGAATCATGGCAGCCATCTAGAAGGCCTCAATCTTGGAATGATTTCGAGAGTTGTGTACTCAATTGGTTCCACAACATCGAAGGAGCTTATCGATATTTGATGCAGAAAATAATAAATCGATTTTCTACGCAACTACAATATACCTAGACAAGCAGGTAACGCACACAGTCGCAGTCACAATATCGTTCTTAAGGCCCATCGCCATAGGATGGCACCTTCTACATAGCCTCCAGATGACATCTTCTTGAATCATCTCCCGTGCCCTACTCCTGCGTGAGCCTTAGATGCCTAAACGCCATACAAATTCAAGTCTCTAGGGCGGCTCAGAGCTAGTCAAACCAAGTCTTTGCAACGATTTTTAACTAACTGTCTAGAGCTTGTGGTTTCTGCGGTATATATTTGTACGTGGATATACAGATTGACGGAGTGAGCAGAATTGTAAGGTCAGTTTATGTCAATTGTTCTATAAAGGAACCATAAAATTAGCTTCAAGTAGAGAAATCATTCCTACTTTTTTCAGAAAACCTCGCCTCTGATATAATGTCAAGTCAACTACATTAAACATTAATATAGTAGCGCACTTCCCATTTTCTCTTAATTTCTGGTAATTACGGGAAATTCAACTTTCTCTTTCACCTATGTTTATGCAATCCATTAAACTATAATTTCATTTCGAATTACGTTTGAGGGAGAAATGTTTTGCCGCTGATAGTATATTATATAATTATTGCTGAGCTTTAAATTGCCGTGTTCTATGTGAACTAATATCACGGTATGTTTTTGGCAAGAATACTTACTTTCATCTTAACAAACCGTCATTGGAAGACTCTATATTTAAATAGCGCTATATTTAAAAACATGATGTATTGTGTAGCATACCTGAAGGTGGATACACATATCGAGAGCAATTGGCCAAGTTCATCTCCAAAAGTCTTCGGCACTCAACTACACAGTTATAATGGCTGAACGAAGAAGTCTCTCCAGGAAAAACACATTTTCTTCGTTGTATGCTAAGGGCACGAACAGCATCAGTTGCTAACATCTCATGATATTTCGTTATTTTCTGAAAATATCTACGTCCTACTTTCAACAAAAACTTAGTGCATTGCTTTTTTATAACTGAAACTGTTTCCCATGGCTGATGGTAACATGCCTAAAAAAATTAAATAATCATTATTTTTTTAAAGACAAATACGTAAATTAAGAATCAATATGAAGTGAAATAAAAATAAAAAGTTTATATCAAATTATTTTTAAAATATTCCCAATATTTCCAATACCGTTAAGAAGGAGAATAGACCCTGAACATCTTCAATCCTGGACTGAGCATATTTTCTTTTTAGCAGAACTGCGCAATGAGTGCGCGAGCGATCCCTCAATAAAACAGGGTATTCTCAGTCATCCTCTGAAGTAAAGGTAGGACGAAATAGACAAAATTAAAACTACCTTAGAACAAAGAACAACATTTCCTTTGCAGCAAGTTAGTCAATAATTCAGGTACGTACATGTCTTTTGCGGAACGATTTCGAAATATGCCAGGCTGCATAACAGTAAACCACATGCATTTCTACACACGCTTGATGTTTTTATCAACAATAAAATAGACTCACATTACACGTTTAGATGACAGTAGTTTCGCATATCATTTTTTTCTCATATGAAAAGCCATTTTATTTATGCTCATTTCTACACTTATATTCACTAGATAATTTCTCAAAGTACAGCATTTATATCCTTGCGAATTTATTGCAAAAACATATATTTAATGTGTTGGTGCGAATGAAGAGACCGTTGTGATGGCTGGTGGGAACTCACCTCAAAAACACAACACAGGGATCGAGAGTGATCACTCGTCTAACGCTGCAATTTCTGTACAATTTCAGCCAATAGGTGGACCAGTCAGGATACAGTGTGTTGTTGAACAGAGTGGTATGAAATAGCACTACGGAAATACACAATTGCAACTGGCGAGTGATAATTGTATATGAATTAAAACTAGGGCATTTAGCACAGCAAGCCAGAAAAATCATAACAGTGTATTTGGGATTGGATTTGGCAAATGAACTTACCATTCGCTTTTGGTTAATCATAATACGTTTCGGTGACACAAAACTGCAAAGATAGCTCGTAGGGACCAATCAACATGATGGTTGGCGAGCTGCTCAGGAGCATTTTGAAAATACTTGCACCGAAAGTATTGGAAAAGTGTTCCTCTTATTGCAGACTATTACGGCAGGCATCATAAGACTGTCAGTCGGCTGTTACATGCAATCTGTAAAGTGAAAAATTTGATTCTTTGGTACCATGGGTTTGGGTTGATACCAGCCAACAAGAATTTCCGTATTAGGGTTTCCAGTTGATTGAGTGTAAGGGAAAAGCGGGGCTGTTTCCTGAACAAGATTGTTAAATTGGATTAAAAAATGCCAATCGTAAACGGTCAGTACAGTTGTTGGATCGAAATAACACTAAAGGACGATGTCCAAAACAACCTTACCACCCATGGAATTAGTTTTTGCTCGAATTGTCTACGGTGGGAGTGATCCACCATGTCTTTTTCAGGCGAGGTGAAACCATCACAACACGCATATCTAGTGTAAACTACGGTGTAGGCCCTCATTGAGATGCAGTATGAAACCATCCACTTAGCCATCCAAAGTATTCTTCCGGGATCCCTCTCACTGAGCACCACCGTTCACTTATTGCCTGTAAAAATATGACCTGATTATCAGGTGGTGGATCATCTAGTTGAGGATTTCTTAGAACCACACACTCCAGAATTCTTTGCTCAAGGAATTCAATAGTTGGTTAGGTGATAGCAACTATGTGTAACTGCAGACTGATACTACTTTGATTATTCAGTTTATGTAGTTTTCATTTTTTGTCTTTTGAGTATGACACAACTGTGGCGTATATTTTATTCGCACCAAGCCATTACTTTAGATGTATATTTAATGTGTTTGAAGTTGACATGCCACCTTAGTTCAACTGTAAACGTATCGGAGTTATCCAGTTTTAGAATTTATTTTCTCAGACTTTCTGCAGTTCCTAGTGACAACGCATTTGTTCACCTTTATTGTCAATATGTTTTCATGTTAAGAATCAGATGACAGTTGTGTCCGTGTTGTATTGTCATAACCCTGTGGTGTACTGATGCATGATAGTTTTAAGGCAATAGAGTAATAATTTTGCAAGCTATCAAAAATGCTATTTTCTTATAAATTGGAATTTCTGGATTGAACTAGCTGGATAACTTACCGGGCAAGTGTTCGGTTGAAACAGGATGTTGTTCGCAATACTTCATATCTACATTCGTACCTTAATACTGATAAGGACCCCAAAGTAATTCGACCCCCTAAGGCTGGGTTTGTGGGCTAGATAGAGGTCGATAAAAACTGATGCAAGAAAAATACAGCCCATTATGCTTTGTTAACATTAATTTTCTTGATGATGGAGTCAGATTAATGTTTGAGTTAAAGAAAGATGTCGTTTGTCCACAAGTGGGAAGGAAACAATGTAGGATATCTTGAAGCTCAATATTCCAGACCTAGCATCAGTTACAGTACGCATTCTAAAGTTATATGCAAAATTTGCTACTAATATGATTCAACGATACAGTTTAAGGGTATGAGTTATTATAGTCATTTAAGATTTGAACATCCTACCGCTTCATAACAAAAACTAAAATAACAAGATGACAATTAAGTAATACTTAAATTTTACCTTCACTTGTCGTTTTAAAACGATCTTCAAATCACCTTCATCATCACGAGGAGTAGTAGTTCTCAATCTACTCAAAAGAGAGTCTATATTTATACGTCGACCATTGAAGGTTTTCCTAAGTAAAGTAGCAAGAATATATTCACGTTTCAATTGTGCACTTTATTTCCACATATAAGATAAAGATAATAGTGTAGAGAATAGTTTGTTTCTGTTTTGAAATATAAAGCTAATGTTCACTATATTAAAATTTAAAATTATCATCGTTAGGAATTCGATGTGATGTTGAAGAAGATAATGATTACAAGTTAAGTAACTACAGTTTTTAGGAGATTAAAACATTTAGTTGTGTCAAACACCTTATTCAATACTAAACTTCATCCCATAAACTAAAACATTGTCTGAAGTATAACTGGAAAAACACAGGTGTAGAATATACAAACAGTGATTTTTGACACGCAAGATAAAAGAGGAAATAATTAGGAGGTTATGCAAATGACTAATATAACTCTCCCTAGTCCAAACATTTTGCTGCGTTTTGTTTAAAAAATATGTATATATTGGTAAGTGCAATACAAATTCATGTTAATAAAATTGTAACAAAAATAAATCTTATTATTTTGTGGAGAATACATATGTCGTTTACGTCGGAATATTACAAAGTTAATACATTTAAAAATCTCATTCTGCGATAGCAGCTGGTATTAATGGTTAAAAGGGAAACATCTTGTCGTTTAAATGTAGAGCTAAATAAAATAAAGTACTTTCGAAACCAGGAACAAGACAAATATTTTGTGTGCACGTACATCTATGTATTATCATTTGTTTTGTGTTATGTAGTAGTTATTAATTGCTATTTGTCATTAATCGCATTAAGGAGTAAGGTGGTATAATGGATAGTGTTTAACAATAAATCGAACAAAAGATTTTTTTCTCTGTTGGTTGTGTTTTAACTCAACATATCATGAAATATGCTTAAAAAGTTATTATTATATTGAACTCGGGATGTTCGGAAAGGGGTTGTGGTATCAAACAATTGAAGACCTGAATTGAAAAACATCCCAACTCCACTGGAGTATTTTTCATTCAGGAGGAACAACAAATATTATAATATTCGATGTTTTTGTTTAAAAACACGTGTTTGTGATAAATTGTTGTATTGATTATGTTCTTTTATGTCACTCCAGAAAGTTTTAACTGCGAGGACCTGAAATACCATTGTTAAAAAAAATGTATATATTATGTCAATATATTTTGGAAACTTCTCAATTCAGGAAAGAGTGCTGTATTTAGTTAACTACTGTTAAATGTTCAAAGTGTAAATCTGGTCTATATGTATGAATTATTGTTTTTATTTTCTTAACATATGTTAAGTATTGTAAGTATGAATAAAGTGTATCAAGTCCAAATTTGATATACTGTAGTTGCTAACAACTTTACATACTATAAGTTTGTTATGCCACGTAAATACAACAGAATAAATAAAAAACCCTGAAAAAAGTTTTTTAAAGTCATTTTCGATTCAATTCAATTCAATTCAGTTATATTTAATACAAAAGATATGTATTTTCTCATTCTCTATATTCCCTTTCTCGGACTCACGTGGTGTTAGATTTGAGCACTTATGAACTTCAGCATGATAGATTGTAGATGGTTGAACCTATATCCTCCAATTAAGAAACAATTCCGTCATGTACCAGTATATGCAGGGTTGGCAGTAAAAAAACATGAAACAAAAATCTGAAAACCTACTTATTCTTACATGCACAGAGAAAATTAATGTAAATGTAGAAATTCAGAGAAAACTACATACTACTAAATTGTTCGTTTCTCCATAAGTGTATTATTGTTTATTATTAAAAATTAGACATCACCTGACAGAGCTCGTTGTACAGCGAAACTTCAACAGAAAATTATATTGAGATTATCCTCCCATTTGTCGAAATTATTTAGTAAAGGAATTAACAATGAAAAACTTACGGTACCTATTTCTTGTTCAAATTAGGATATTAACATTATAATCAGTAACGTTCTTTTTATTCACGACACTTGTACAATGGCCTTATAACAGCTTGCTTGTTTTCGTACATGAATTGATATAAAGATCATTTGCCATCCAGAAGGTCGCTAGTAATCGCCCAGTGGCCGCCTATGACTATAACGATTTGCAAAGTATATTTCAGTTTCACCAGGCAAATAGAATCTTGAATATTGTCAGGGTTGATTTATGTCCATATCTTTCACTTTGTTGTTGTTAATATCCTAGAAAATTACGTACGAATTATTTTGAGAATGCGAATTTATTATGGCCTTTAGGCATCTTTGGCTCAGGCCTGAATAGGATAGAACAGCAATTGGGGAAGGTAGCGGCAAGGCCTTAGTTCAGATCATTCCAGTATTCGCGTAGAGAAACTTTGAGAAACCCTTCAGAACCTCTCTAGGATTGTCTGCCGCGGGTTACGAACTCACTTACCTATCTACGACCGATTAGAAGTCCGGGATTTTACCACTGTCACCAAGAGTGCTTTGTAGCAGTACTTTGGATTTGTTAAGATAAGATAAAATTAAGATGGACACTAACAGCACTATGTCTCACGCCCTTCCCGAGTTGGAATTCGTTACAAATACCAATTAAATCGTTAACGCTACTGATCTCTCAAGCGGTGATACATTTTCTGCAATTAATTATGAACTTGCAAAAGCAATTAGTAAAGAAAAATATAACCTTGAATGGAGAAAAGTGTAAAAGTAATGGAAATCAATCTATCTTTTGTTGGGATGTTTTCGAAAGTATTTAAACATGGAGTTAGTGAAAATAAATTTGTATGGGTTACCATTATGTTAATACAAATTATTTTGGAACACTAAACAAATTTACAATCCTGAGAGTCCCATCAATCGGCTAGCGTAATAACGTTTATTTTATTTTATTTAAATAAGGATTGTGTGTAGCTTTACATATTTTATGATTAAGAAAATAGCATTTACTATGGCATAGATGGCATCTTAGTTGGTTTCGAGCAGTTAAACACTATAACAGTGATCATCTATAATATGTTTAAATAATTTAACCAGGTTCTCTACATTGCACGTGCATAATAAATAAACTCACTTTAATGAGAAGAATCTGGGGTGCAAAATAGAACTGTCGTCTCAGGTCCACCTGGCTAAACTATATATGTGCCTTCTTTTGTATTTAGAAAAAGGACTTCGAGTGAGAGTTAGGATGTAATATTATGTCAGCGGATAGCGTTTGGAACATAGTGGGTAGTCTTTGGAATTACACCCATTTTCCACCCCATATTAGTAACGGTGCCATCACATCCGATTATATCCAGTTCATAAAGTGAAAAAATAAGAAAGAATGCCATTAGCAATATTGTGAGCAGGCACAGAAGACGGTGAAGCGTTTTTTGTTTTGTAAAATAGAATAGTGTTTACAGAACTTAGTTCGTGTAAAATTAGATAGTAATTATTTTTATCACTCTTTCAAACTGCTTGAAGTTTGCTTTTTCAGTCACAAGAGTGGTATCCTAACTCCCATCAAAATATAGTCCTTGAAGTGTGTTATGCTTATCCTTGTTCTGCATGTAAAGTTCTGTGGGATTTATACATTTTCCCTTCTAAGTTTATTTTTGTCAACAACATGGGTGTGGTCATGATAAATAATGATATCAATATCTTGCAATACGCTTGAAGCGATAGCTGCCGGTCTTCTATCTGATAATATAATTCCGTAACTAATCCGCGCATTTTTTTTAATTTAATGTGCATCTTCCATGGGGACTTAATTTCACGTTTTCTTCGAAATCGTCAACGTTGTCATCTGTAATATCTTCAGACGAACCCCTTCCTACCTCTTTCGAGAAGAGAGTTTCTCTATCTGCATGTCTTGAACAAGATGGTTATGATAATAAGTCAATAGTAGAGTGATTTCTTTTATGTTCAGTAACCCTCTTTTCATGTAGTTTGGTATTTTGTTCCCTCTACGTCCACACTTCCAAATTTACCTATTTCATGCTATTTTCAGAAGTACTAGAACGTTAGTTCAATAATGGGTATCATTCTTGAATTTTCAGTTATCGATAATAGATAAGGAAACTCACATTCATAAACCTCAGTAAAGTTTCGGCAATTACAGTACAATTTTATTTTGCATTTACATGCTGATCACGAAACAGTAACAAAGATTATTGTTTAAAATCTTCAACTCTCCTTTTGAAATTTTCTGCTCATTATCACGCCTTCCTGCGCGTTTTGAAACTTCCCTGTTATTTAGGTATTCAAAATATTACGATAACTGCCATAGTATGCATTTATTAACTGAACGATTTTGTAAGGCATAGCTGTTGGCACTCAAGCTTTATCAAACATCAAACAAAGCTTTATCTTGCGTTGCCATAATATTAGAAACTTCAGAAAAAAGCTAAATGAGCTGTTGTTTGTTTCGAAGGTTAAGTTGTAATTTTCATGAAATATAAATACTTGAGAATATCTTCATAATTTGGAAGTTATGAAAGAGGTAACTTATTTGAGTGGCCAAATAATGGGCAATTAATATACCTGGGAAAAAAATTCTTGAAGACATCCATGACAGAATGGTTAATTTTATAATCTTAAATCAAATCCCTAAATAGTAATAAACAAACACCAATGAAACAAACATTAACAAAACACCGCCAGATTTGAAAGATTCATTGTCTCGCTGAAGTGTGAAGACTGAACTAAACTCTTCTGTCAAGGAGCTCGTGAAATGATAGAGGCTTGCGAACTGGTTGAGCAGTGTGCATGAGCAGCGCAGTGCATTGTGAATACAGTATATTTATAGAGGTGTGTGTGGGTAGTACACCGCAGATACAGAGTGACTATCAGCATTTAAAAAAACACTTAAATTACAAACTCTACATCTATGTTTTAAATCAAAATAACTGCTAGAAAGATGTTGTATCAAGTAATAAATATACGCTTGATACAAACGTATACAAGAGCAATTTTACAAGTCTACATAATCTGAGGAAATGAGATTAGAACGAGAAGCATTGCTTTCTACAAGGTATTTTCTGATGAATGAATATATTGCAAGAGTTTAGTAATATTTAACAAAAACTATAAAGTTGTTTACAACCAAGATTTAGAAAATGAGATTTGATTGTCTCATTTCTGCTACCAAACGATTCCTCTCATCAGTCCATAGGGAATTTACAATTGAAAGGGTTCTTTTAACGACAGCTTTTGTGCCTGGCACAACCAATACAATGCTCACGACATCCTCAGTGCCTACATTTTAAAGTACATTACCTTTGTTAATGTTTTACCTGCTCCCTCGTGAACAATAATAAATTGTGACAGACAACATAAAGAAGTGGCCTGATTTGTCGACGTTGCCTTGCTGCGCAACACCCTTTTCTTATGTTATTTAATTGCTATTTCAGTCGCTGTAAAGTATAGAATATATATTAATATTGTATCCCTCGGTGTTAAAAAAGTCACAGTTTTCTCTTAGGAAAACAAAAACAGTTCAGAGTTTCATCTTGGTTTCGTAATTTTCCCCCAACATTTTGAAAGCCGAACTCGCTACTAAGGCTAGTTGCTACTCTTCTCGCTACTCTTCTGCATGCTTGAGTGTTTGCAACGATCAAACCACTCACGAGGATTTCCACTCTTTCGTTCCCTTCTCTATTACCAGTGGAGTTGGAAAATGTTTTTTGTTGCGTCCGTGAGGTAGCATTCTTTCGTGTATTGCGAATGAATTCAGCCCCTCCGCGTAGGCTGCAGAAGTTACCTGCTAGTCTAGTTTCATTTGCTCGCAGTCTCTCTTCCCTCTCTTTCTTTCTTTCTTTCTTTCTTTCTTTCTTTCTTTCTTTCTTTCTTTCTTTCTTTCTTTCTTTCTTTTTTCTTTCTTTCTTTCTTTCTCTCTCTCTCTCTCTCTCTCTCTCTCTCTCTCTCTCTCTCTCTCTCTCTCTCTCTCTCTCTCTCTTTCTCTGTGTTTGTGTGTGTGTGTGTGTATTCGTTCCATTTTGTTTCCTTTGTTGAGAGCGCTGGCATCTTTTTTGTTTATTCCTTCTCGCGACAGAATGAGAGTTGCGAATTAGTGCAGAAGAAAGACCTCAATTGTTTTGGGAAT
>JAGDQP010027543.1:13878-24902 GCA_022664845.1 Lepisma saccharinum
ACCGCAGAACGAGTCATTATCTTAAGAAAAAATAACGAAGTGTCCCGCGCTGCTTGTTATTATTACAGTATGGTTGGAAAATCTGTATGTAATGAAAAGAGTCCTGACTTTGAATAGTGATGCTACCACAGACTGCTATGTCTCACGAACGATACTCAAGCTCTACGTAATGATACTGGAGTGACTTCATAGAGTTGAAAAATACACGCCAGAGCACATATACAGTAATTTTTCAGTTCTTACTCAATTTTATACACTTATCGCTGTGCATCTCGTTTTATTTAAGTTTTAATGTATGTGTTATTTGTATAATAGTATACCGTACTCTGCTTGTAATAAAGCGTACTGAAACTAATATTTACGATTTTTAGAAAAAAAATAAGGTATAAATTAAAATGGGCTGCTTAGTGGTATCAAGCGTAAAAAGCTGAGTTAGAACTGCAAATTTGGTCGACATTGGTTTAGAAAGTAAGTTAACCAAAGTAATAACGATTCCTCTCCGCTTCCTGGCTTCATATCTTCATGAGATTTTCGATGGCGGTAGGCAGTCCAGTATCGCTTTTAGATAGAGTTTATTGCGTGCGACTTATGATACTTTATTTGCGATATCACATTGTGTCGTCCCAGATATTTGGTTTGTATTTTTTCTATAATAGTATATTAAAAATAAAGAGAACCGTATCGTTTTGTTTTCCCGAAAAACAAACTGTGAATTTCCCTGGTAGAAATGTTGAACTAAATTTTTATTTTAAATTCTTAACATATTAGTTATTCATTCAATGTAAATATAATTTACTCATAGCAAAACTGCAGTCTTCCGTACTTAAATTTCACATGTGTATTATAACATGGGTTTGTTTTCATAATAGAAATAGTTCATCGATCTCATTTATTGTTATTCTATATGTTTGCTATATATTGGTATTCTATTACTTGTAATCGCAATATTTTATTCTCTCCATTTCAGAATATTGTTTCTAGTCTAAACTTCAAACTAATAGTGTTAAAGATATGTTAATACCATATTCTTGTAATCGAAGAGATGGAAGAAGACCTTATAGAGTCACGTAGATATCGAGGAAGAAGGAGATCTTCGTTGCGAGGAGGTGATCAAAAGTATGATGAATGTGAAGCTCCAACTTGATCGGAGGACGATCCTGAATGACGGGCATGTGTAACGTACGTTGATGGAGGAAGGAGCGATGCAGAGGACCGAGGAAGAGTTCATCCTATTCTCTATTCAAACCATGAGATGATACCAAAAATCTAGACGGAACATTTTGGCTACGGTTAGAAGCAACTGTTGAGGGTGAAGAGCGACCGACCCATACTGATGAAAACAAACCAATGTGCAAAGACGATGATTCATATACGAAATTAATATATGATGTGCAATTCGAGCATATACATTATAATAAATTGGAGTAAAATTCAGACGAGAATAATGGTGATAATGATGATCGATTTTTGAAAGAAGTGACGGAGGCTGAGGTTTAATCTGCTTTATTCAAGATTATTTACGGGACTATGTCAGAACGCCCACTGGTCAGATCGCCCACTTCTGAAAGTGGTCAGAACGCCCACAGAAACGGTCAGATCGCCCACCAAAATAGGAAAACATTCAAATTCAGAAATGGTCAGAGCGCCCACTGGTCAGAACGCCCACTCTTAAAAATGGCAACAACGTTCACCAAAATGGTCAGAACGCCCAAATGCATAATCGGTCAGAACGCCCACTGGTCAGATCGCCCACTCGCAAAAATGGTCAGAACGCCCACTGGTCAGATCGCCCACTTCTGAAAATGGTCAGAACGCCCACTTTAAAAAGGGTCAGAACGCAAACCAAAATGATCAGGATCCCCAGAGGTTAGAAAATACATACCCTAGCAAGGTACACGGTTAATACTTTATTTTTTTGCAGTTTAATACTTATATTAAATCAATAGCTACTGAAAAAACATAATGAAAAAAAATCGGGAAAATGTTCACAAAGTCTACCAGTCAGAACGCCCACTCTTAAACTAGTGAGTCGGAGTCGGAGTAGGGTCGGGGGCTGTGCACATATGCTACAGCAGCGAGTATAATATTTATATGATAATGTTGCGTTTGTGTGTTTCTTTTCCTAAGTATAATTATCTGCTATGTGTTATTATGTTGTTATATTATTAAGTGTAATATATCGCCTTAGAAAAACGCATCAGAAGCGAAATCCATATCATAGTAGAAAAGGGAAATTGAAAACACGTCACATTAAAGCAATATGAACTAAATATAATATTCGTTGAAAATTTAAAATTCAAGCTGTTTTCAACGTGCAAATGAAAACATGATAAATGTAGTTAATTTCATTCTATTAGCTTTTAAGTACAATTTTTATTTAATTACCTTGGAAAGGTACATATGAAGCGTAATTTAAGGAACAATTATCATATTCAGCCGTTTTCTATCCACTGCTGGATAAAGGCATCCCCCTATTCTTTCCACGTATCTCGCTCAGCTGCAATCCTCATGAATGTAGATCCTGAAAAACGTTTAATTTCATCTAGCCATCTTGCATTTGGACGTTGTCTCGGTCGTTTTTTTCATCTGGTAATCCAATGTAATACATTAGTCGTTCATAGTTATTCCTATCATGCATCTCATCATAATTCTTTCTGTGAGTCTTTATTTTTGAGTCGTTTGAGCATTTAATGTCCAAGTTTCACAGCCGTATATCATCACAGGTAAGAGACATTGCTTATAAACTTTACTCTTGAGACACATTGGTAGTTTTCTTTTGAAAATCAAATGTGTTCTTCCAAACGAGCTCCACTCCATTTGCATTTTCTATTTATTACATCCATCAACTTAGCATACGTTGATTTGAGCTGCTCTGAGTAAACATACTCATTAACTATGCATATTGTCTCTCCGTTAATCAATATTTCCTTCTTTGCAGCATGTTGATTGTACATTACTTTTATTTTACTTAAATTCATGTTAAGACTTATTTTCGAGTTTCGGTGGGCGTTCTGACCGGTAGGAACTCTGACCATTTCTGAATTTGCGTGTTTTGTCGTTCTGGTGGGCGATCTGACCGTTTCTGTGGGCGTTCTGGCCATTTTCAGAAGTGGGCGATCTGACCGTTTCTGTGGGCGTTCTGACCATTTTCAGAAGTGGGCGATCTGACCAGTGGGCGTCTGACGTAGAGCCAACGTTGTTGCCATTTTTACGAGTGGGCGTTCTGACCGGTGGCCGCTCTGACCATTTCTGGATTTGCGTGTTTAGCCGTTTCTGTGGGCGATCTGACCATTTCTGTGGGCGTTCTGACCATTTTCAGAAGTGGGCGATCTGACCAGTGGGCGTTCTGACATAGACCCTTATTTATTACACGAACCCAGTGCAGATTCCGGAGCGGTTGTCTGAGTCTGTTTTGAATAAACCTGGGAAGAGATAATCAAGATCATTTAGCACCATAGACTGACCCTTCACTTAATATAATCCTTGTGGACTTCTCAGCCACTAGAAAGAATGTTTCGTGGGAGGTCATCGTGCCATTGAATACTTCTGAGAATGAATTGTATTTTAATTTCCTGGTGGATCGTGGCTTGAATCACGATTTCCGATGTGGAAGAGATTTTCTCTTAAAGTACACAGCAGAACTAGATTTAACTAATTTCGGATACAAATGAATATACAAGGGGATACGTTAGTTTTGCCTATAGGTACATCCAAGAAATTGATAGTATGCTAGAATTAGTGAAAAAGGAAGAGCACCATGTGGACGTTGAGCGGCGCAATGATGAGGAGGCATGCAAGTGAGAATGCAAAACTGGAGATGTATGCACAAAACTCGCCTGTGGTACCAAGATAATAGTAATTGGTAATAGGAAGAAGAGTTGACAGTCAAATATAAAAATGCTACGAGACTAGAAAGAACTCTTCTAACAACGACTTACTGATAATTGTCACACATGCACAAGTTAGGGTGGTGGGCCAGTTAAGGAAACAGTACCACACTACGATAGAAGAAAGTCAGAGTTCAGGAAACCAGAAGTCTATGAGCACTTAAGAACAGGCGCAATCAAGTTTTGTTAGGAAGTGCACTTACTATAGAGAATTCCAAGTATCAGTTGATAATGCAGAAGAAGAACAAAATATTAAGAATTATTTAATAAAATATTACACAAGCATCATGTTTCTGACTATTTAAACAACGCAATGCCGATGATTATATTGTAAAGATCAGTCCATATCAGCAATTCACCAAAGTAAAGATGCCATCAAATATTTAAATCCTTTTAAAACGTGGAAGCAATTATTTACCTGGTAGAGATGTACCGTAATCGTTTTTGGATATTTTTGTGGTTTATGACACTGTTAAAATACCGTACAGGTATTCCACAGAAGTTGTTTTGTGACTCGGGATAAGAAATCGAATGAGGAATTCTAGTCGAACTAAATGGTTAAGCTTAGAGACCTTGTATTCATAAAGAATCACGACAGCAATGATGCTTTCCAAAGAGTGATCAGAATTGTATACAGGTCTTTATCTGTGTTAACGCTTGGCAAATGAAAAGGTAGTGGAATAAACGGAGCCTTATAGCGTTCTGTTCATCAATCACCCGAAAAATGCAAAATTTGGAGTCATACAAAAGAGACATGTCCAACTGTGGATGAACGTCCTGAATGAGAACGTGCTCACAGAAGTATATGAAAACATCGTCCGCAGTCACAAGATAGGAAAGCAGGAATAATCAGTGCAGAATAGTTATTTATGAACGATAATACATAGGCAACCAACGAACTAAATATTTTTTTGTGAAATTAATTAACCAGGTATATTAATCTTTTAATCCAACGTAGTTAGGTAATAGGGACTACTAATTTAAATTTCTGTTTCACTTATACAACACAACAGTTAGGTGGTGTTGATAGATAAGCCTAGTCAATCGAGGCATCCACAGTCCATGTAATGTGTAGGTATGGCATAAAAACGTCTTATTTGCTTATAGACCTGGAACAATACTGATTTTTTTTATCTGAATTATTGACGGAACGGAAGTCCGAGGATGTTAATACTGGAACAAACAGAACAACAAAGTACGTGAATACCATCGTGTGACAAATTTTTGCATGAGTGTAAATTTGTTGCCTGAAGACGAATAAAGCTTCGCCGATGAGTGTTTGTGTGATGGAAATTGCTAATTAAGAATGTGGTTCATTCCCATACTGTTAGATATTTCACAGCATCTCAGCTAGTGTGACATTTAGCTATCCGTAAGGCCCCGTGTTCCAGTTTGCATGAACCAATGGAGTTCTCCTATGCATCAAGATTGAACTGAAATTTCACCGATGGATACCGATATCATGGAGATCAGCAATTAAGTATGTGGTCAATTCCAGTAGTATTGGATTGACTTTTGCACACGGTGAGATCTTAATACCTTCGGAATCGCCGTGCTTCCGAACGTATGCACTGAAAAGCTTTGCACCGGAAAAGGTTACTTGAAAAATTTAATACAATAGTAATTAGTATCAGGCATTTAAATTTCGTTTAGTTGCCTGATCATACGTAGATCTATTTGATCTTAATTTATCTCATCGTAATTTTTTGGAAGATAAAGCTAGCTTCATTTCACTAATATATTTTTATGAAGAAACATTTACCTGTTTTGGGGGAGGAAGTTTGTATGTTGCTTGTCTTTCACAATACAGTCCGTTTGGTTACCTAGCAACGAAGGAAGAAAACTTAATATGCTTCTTCTACTGTAAAACGACAGAAATATGACGGCAGAAAACTACAGTAATTAGACAGTAACTTTGTTAAAAGCCATCTAAACAGTAACTAAACATCGTTGCAACCCGTGGTGAAAATTCACTGTATTAAAAGTAAAAAAGTAAGGAAAGGTAAACCTAGGAGCACAGAACTTCCGACTTGAAATTTTATTACTCAATACATTATTTAACCTAATATCAGTCAACCACAGACAGAATCTCGCCTTGAAAAGATTGGTGTCTTTATACATACTAAAGAATTAACAAACTGTTTTGCTGACATTCTGAAAAGGTGAAGAGAAGAGATTTTTCATTTAATTGTAAATAAGGGTATGATCCATTTTTCAAACGCTCTTCCACTTAAACATTTTACTATTTGTGTATAAGAAGACACATCATAATATTTTACAATTACTGATCGATCGTAACGTTATGTCTATTTCTGTGATTACAGGTTTGTCCGATCGCAAGTGCATTTTGCGTAAATACGCTATTCAAGCTGTAAATATAAATTAAAAGTGCTTGAGACGAAACTTATTTTCCTGAATGTTTTGCTATATATAGTGTAGGTCCAGTCAGGAACGAACATTTAACAGAGACTATTTATACGAAACAGCGATTAGGTATAGTGGCATATTCACTCATTCAAGTTTCTTTTTTTAAAATTTATTGCGCTATGGCTCTAGGCAAGTATGACAGCTGAAGTCACATTGTCAATACGTTAGTTGGGAACGATCTTACGTATCAGAAGCATCTAGCATTCACTGCGAAATCACTTTGAGAGAGTATTACTCATGTTTACAGTGCATTACTACAGTGAGGAATAAGTTGTAGATATTATTTTTATTAGTATTGCACTTCCGGGAATAATAATTGAAATCATTCAAAGAATAGACCAGGAGTGAAGTAGTAATCTATTTTTAATTTTTTTTTTATTTTAATCAATGAAAATGTAGTGTATTATACTTTAGTTGTTTTAAGGTTGTGTTTGTGTATATTTTAGAATCATTATCAATGTAATTGTCAAAAATTTTATCGGTGTCTAAATCGCACTACGCAGAGAATAACTTGATAATGTTAATGTTTAACATATCTAGGTAGAGCACTCTGGGCATCGCAGATAAAACAAAATCCAATCATACTTGACATTTTATGAGCGTTTGAAATTCAATAAATTTCATAATATTCTGTCAAGGAGCGCTCCAACTGTAATTCCAACTAGAATTCCAGCTCATCATACATCATAATCAGAAAATATTTTATTTCAATTGCTAGGATATAACGTACAGCTATATTTAGAACAATTGCATTCTTTTATAAAATTGTGGTAGGTAATATAAACATTTTCCTTTGTTTATCCATTATTCTTCTAACGTGCAGAATATTACAAAATATAGTTGTGTTGTATATTTCAGAGGTTGTATATCATTCTGAGAAAAAAAAAATATAAGTAGCCTTGAAAACGACTATTGTATTATGTGTATTTACAAACATATTTTAATATTAGACAACAATCGAAAAAGCCTTTAAAAAGACTGTTAGATACCAATACTAAAATTATATCAATTAGCGTTATTGTATTTTTTTATGAATTTAATTGACAAAGTATTTCTGCTATTTTGTGGAATATCAAGATTTCGGAATAATAATATTTCACTGTGACTTCGAAAATAACAAAGGCAAATATCCAAGTAAAAGTATCTTCTGCTGCAAAATTCAACTCCAGTTTCAAGTTATTAATAATAAATTATTGTATAGTGAATCAAACGTATTTTGTCACCTTGAATTTTCACTTTTAATTTGTCGTATATCTTTTGAGAGATACTTTAACGTTTCAGATTTAAACTAATTACACATACAGTTATTATCTTTGATAATATCTTACACGGTATATCAACTTAAAGATTTGGTATAAGAAATAATAATTAAGAGTATTCTTTTATGAATGTTATAGATACCGACAGTGGTGATCGATCTCATAAGAATCCACACTTTTGCCATAACAAAACTACCAGAAAATATCCCATCTTGTAGGGAAAAGAGAAATGTAATATTTTGTACTTCCCTACTTATTTCGGTATCTCCACTTTATTGGTGAATCATTCACGTTTTTCACTCGTACCTGTTGCCTTGTAATTCATCCAGAAACCACGGTTATACATAGCGCCTGTACGTCAAAGATTCCCATACCGTTTATATTAAATTTGGTCTGTGATCAAATCCTTACCAGCTCTTTTCAAGCGTGTGATACTTTGAAACTGGTAGTGGCATGTTGTTTCAAGAAAACAGTTGTAAAACTGTATATCGTCAACGAAATTATTATTGGAAATGGGACATCAAATACCAGCAGAGGATACATGTCAGCGCAAATGCTGCGGAAATGCCCACCCTGCAAGTGAGATGATCCAGTGTTGTAAATGTGAGGGACAATTCCATATCTAGTGTGTGTTGGCAGGCACCCTGGAAGAAATATATGAACATCTTGTTTCAACAGATTCGACACTGCAAGTTAGCCACTGCAAAGTTTAGAAACGATGCGACGGAGAATAAAGAGAAGATTAAGATAACGAATACTAAAATGAATATCGTAATGCAGAGATTTAGTAAATTTGGAGAGGAAGCAAGATATGAAGAAAAATGTTTCAACGTATTCTTTCGTATCGGGAACTAACCCAATGAGCAGCATGTCATCACCCTCCAAGAACATGGAAAGTACTGCGGGTTAAAGTAGTCCATGTCATAAGCTAAGAAACAGGCAACATATAAGATTTCGTGACCTCGCTAAAGTTGATACTTCTACTTTGGAGAGGGGATATTCGGACAATAAATGTTATGCGCGTCGCCGATATAGAAAGTAATATTCTCCCGTCAATAGAAAACGTCGTGAGTCTTGGCCAATTGGTAGAATTGAAGAAGAACAACGGCGGGCTAATCGTCATCGTGCACTCTAAAAAAATCTGGAGTTATGGGGACAATTCGAGTATTGTTAAGTCAATTATCGTTACGGAAACAGGTTAAACTGTGGTTTTGCAAAACTTAGTAAAAACATGTCATAATTACCTTGTAGCTGAAATTTTCAGTTCATTTTTTTCCCTGATATTACCAATAAAAGGATAGTTTTGAGCAATTTGGTTGTGTCTCGTGATGTTGGAATCACCAGAGGACCTACGTAACTTCCTCTTGTTGGTAGTGGCACTTTTTGTTGAACAAAATTTGAGAATAAGCTTAGTCGAGGCTCTATTTTGCCGCTTCTTCTGTAAAGTGTACGTCGATTCCGTCCCGACTCAGAAGCAATTCAGGTCAGATTGACTTAGTAATTTTTTGTCCTTTTCGGACTTATTTTCTTTCTCGAAACAGAACTTCGGTCACTAGGCCAAGAAACTGCCACACTTACGTCCGAAGTGAATTACTAAACGACAACTCATTGGATGTTTTTTGAAGTCAAAATGAATTTGAAACATAATACCTTCAATAGATTTATCCCTGTCGTTTGTATAATTAGGTTAGATTAGAAGTAAATCAGTAATTTGGTAACGATATCAAGTTATGCTGTTATTATTATTATTGCTTTGCTTAAATAAACAGTAAAAAATGTAACTTGGGTTTCCCTGATATAAGTTCAACTATTCAGATATTGACTTAGAAAAATTGATGCACCTTGACTCCGCACCCTTCATCGTACCAATTCGGTCTCTATCATCTGGGCCCCTAGAGAAATTATTTAGTTCTGCAGGCACGTCCCCAAAAGTGATGATTTTCCTGGAAACATATAATTTCACCACAGTAAGGATGTGAAGAATTTTAGAAATGTATGCGTATTCCACCAGAACTTGCTTTATCGCTTTATTTTTTATTTCCCAGCCGTAGAATTTTAATTAAAATGTGTAAATTGTCGAATTATGCGAATGTGATAACTTCAGCAGAACATTATTAAATATATGAAGACCTAAATAGCAGACCTTTCCAAGTCCTCTTTTTGTATTTTCATTTTTCTGCTCGTCGGCATTTATGTTCCAAAAGCTAACCAATTCGATAATATTACATTCTAGCTTCAACTCAAAACATGTTTTAATACAAAGATTATTTCAGCTATTTTGAATATCAGACAAAGTCTAGGAATGTTTTTCTTCCTCCTTTATAAATATTCCGTTGGCCTATGGCTGTTTCATAATTCTAGTTTTCATTTATGGTATATTTTAAAGCTTTAAAAAATCTTGACAATGATGCTTAAGTACGCTGAATGTTTCACTAAATATATGAAGTAACACATAAGTTTCATTGATAGACGTCACTTCTCTCTGACCGAAGATGTTTTATTACTCATTGAACATAAATATGAAAATAAATAATAAAATTGTTACTTACTTTGCTTTCAAGTAATGATCATATAGCGAATTAAATGTAAAACACTTCGCATATAACTCGTTATAAGTTGGAATAAACTCCGCACAACAGTCAAATTCCTTCCCTTTCCAAGAACATTCTTTGAAGAAATCTTCACATATCATCACCTGAAAAATCAGTTCAAATACAGAACATATTTTAAATAACACCTACTTTCAACGATATGTAAAATATACCTAGGTACTAAAATATATTTTATAAGAATACTATCTTTCAGGAACGAGACTTAATAAATTGTTTCAGTTTTGAGCTATGCATGATTTAACTATCTTCACAGGTAGAGCTTTAGAGAGAGATTGACTACTGCTGCAAGACCAAGACACTTTTAATTTTGAAAATATATCTTCCAAAGTTCCTCTCTAAAATAATTCTCTCAATTTTGTGTCTGTCTTGTTAACGGTCTCTTTGCATCCGACTTCACGAGTATGATTTAAGAAAATCTTAAGTTTCTTTAATATATGAGCTCCTTGACCAACCCATCTAAACTGTCAGGATTGCAGTTAATCGAACCATTAAAAATAAGGCTGACATAGCTTTAAATCCTATTTGTAATCGTTTAAATTACCATACCAATGCTACGTGTTACAAAAATCATGTATTTTCATTTATGCAATGTATAGGGTTAGATGTATTGTCGTAGTTACAATATAGTAAAACTATTTTACTGTAAAAATATTTTACTTTAAAATGTCTGTATCAAGTGGAATTTGAAAGATGTCTTGTTACCATAGTACAACAAGGCATACTGAATTAGCTATTAAGGCATTAGTTCTCATCACACTATATACCTGGTGTAATTTTGTCTGAGTTGTTTTTCTATATCTTATCTACGTATCCTACTTATCTTTATGATAAATGTAAGC
>JAGDQP010027544.1:0-24901 GCA_022664845.1 Lepisma saccharinum
CTGTTGTTCTCAAAGGTGAAGTGGTTCATCATGAGGACAAACTGAACAAGTTGAAGCAGAAATTGTGTGCTGTGTTTACGAGAACCCGGCATACAAGTACATTACTAGGTGGCTCTAGAGTGTGGAACCACCAATAATTTCTACAGATTTTACAGAATGCGAATATAACAATATAAGATGCAAATTGAATCAAGTACTGCTTTTCTGAACTATTTAACTGCTATGAACTATGAACTATGCATGAATGTAACCATGAATGTAACTATGAATATAACCATATAAGATAAAAATTAAACCAAGTACTGTTTTTCTGGTGAACTCCGCCCATCATGATTCAATGTAAATTTTTCAAACGGGAATAGGGGCATTGACGGGAAATTGGGATGTCAGATTCAACAGTGTTTAATTTTTCTTTTATTGCTTTATAATGTGTTAATTGTATTTGAAAGGAAAGAACAGTTTATCAAACATACATAGGAATGTGATTTAAAATCATCTATTAGCTACAATTAATTGACTAGGTCGTGAAACTCATAAAGTAATCAGCGGTTTTCTTCAAGAGTCTGAACAGTAATATTCTTTATATGACTGTCAACATTGTACGTATTCTACTTCAATAGATTTGATAACCGTAGATTTGAATTTGAATTTTACGTTAGAGCCTCCAGGCAACTTAGGCTCAGGCCGTATTAATGATGGAAGAATTGGTGGAATGAACAAAGTGGGAGGAAACGGAAGACCCCCGAGAAAATCCACGCACATGGTGTTTGTCCACCAACCCACATGCGAGAGAGTTCGAATCGAACTGAGAACCATAAGCACCAGAGGTGAGCGCTCTACCACTTAGACACTACGACAAAACTAACCCTACATGTTAAACAATTTAAAAAAATATATATTTGGACTAAAATTGTTTTAATTTTTTAAAGAAAGAGCAAAATTTCCCTTGCTTAAGTTTGAACTCAGGATTTAGATGTGGGCATGCTAGCAAGTACTCAACAGTGACTTATGCTGATGATCAATACATTTTTGACAGGAAGCGATGTAGTATACCATTGTTTCATTACAAAAAAATCCTACTACCAATCGTGGTTTATTTCGTTTTGCACATATTACAACAACAAACAAATAAGTACTTAGTGATTTCGTTCAGGATTATTGTTTAAAAAAACAATAAACGTTAATATGTAGTGATTTTTTTTTCATAGGGGCAAAGGGTAGGACGAAGAACACAGAAAATATGTATAAATATTTATGGCAAATATAGAAAGAACCAACTTTACTTTTAATATTCTCAATATCCTCTAAAACCACTGTTTTGCAATTTTCTTCATTCCCCGTTTCTATCTCTTGTCCTTTTTCTTGCGGTTAATTTCTTTTGGCTAAAGTATTGCAAAAGCGATATAATACCCGTTAGGAAAAGTAGTTGGCTAATCTACTTTTATTTGGTACTGATTATAAAGAACAAAAAGAGAAGCGTCATCGTCTCTAACAATAAATCTTTCTTCAGAATAGTTTATCCACATACTACAGTGAATGAACTTGACAACTTTTGAGTTATTGATTATTGTTTTCAGTGATTGTGAATATTAGATTTGGCAACTGTGACGTTTGCAATCAGCTGATGAGCTCTTGTTTTAAATGCAATTGAACTGTCTATGTTATTGCAGCTACCTTATGTCTAAAGAACGAAAACATTCAGATATATGGTTTCCCATCGTGGATGATGAAATATGGTAAGGTTGACGTATTGAGGACCAGTTCTTCAGCACGAGAAGGATACGTTCAGCTAAGTATTGAATTGAATAGAAATATATGTGAATATATATTATTTCAGGTCAATGTACTTGCGTGTTGGTCAGTTGACGATATTCGAACATACGTTCTCAAAGATTATGTTTGCTGATATCTTTTTGACAGATAAATGGAAAATACAATAAACCTGGTTGTGGGTTCTCGAAATATTCTTTATATTTCATTCTCAGTGGTTAATTTGGTATAAGTAGTTTTACGGGTCGACTTCAGTTACTGCCAGAGAGCACTATTAGTTATTTTGGATTAGATCTGTTTCGTTCATTTTTACCACAGATAAGATTACAGTATACACCACCAGAATTACTGTCTCATAAATTCTTCTATGGAATTCCGTGCTTTATGTTAGGTTTCTTAGATGTAGACAATATATGAAAATACAGACACAAACTCCGAATGATTAATTATAGGCAGATTCACAGGCAGAACCACTGCACTCTTCGATATTTTTACCACGCAAGACAGTTAAAACTTCTTAGTAAGTATGCACGCATATACACTCACATACACAGAGAGATGCAAATAAAGAATTCCAGGTAGAAACTATGTATTAACATGAATTATAAAACGCAACACAACCATCAGACAATTGATACCACTATGAAGAATGACGGGTCATAGAGTTTGTTTCCTCTCTTCTAGAATAAACATCAACCATCCACCAATCACGTCTTTATTGCGCGAGGAAAATTGGCTGTATCTTCAGTCCTATTATCTATTACCGAGGCCTCGGCTTGTTCCGTCCATAATCATGATTAGTTCTAACTGAAAAGCCAGGACAGATGTGTAGCCAGCAAGTTTCCGTTCAGAATCGCAGAATAATTCTTAAAAATAATATCAAATCGAATTATGGAAAATATACATATATTTTTTTATACTTACGTTATAGACATGTTGTATGGTAAGTAGAAGACATACTAGAATCGATCCCAGTTTGATCATTATTTAAGGTAATACACTAAAAGAAAAAGGGAAATAAATACGTAATCAGTAAGTTTTGCCATTAATACCAACCATCTTTGCATAATCAATGTAAACTTGTACTACAAGTAGAATGGTGGACGTAGGTATTCACACCACTATATACGTATAAAATATGCAGCAAGGTGTGACACATTTTAATCTGTAATAAATAAGAAAATAGTGAAGATACAAATAAGTGGCATTGATACGTAGATAGATAAACTGAAACTTTTTATGCCTTTTATTGATACACTTCTACAAGTAAGGAAAAGTTTGACGAAACGGGAAGGTCGATTAGAACGGAGAGGTGTACCCGCAGCTCAGATTGATGGTTTCATCAACTAAGTGGGAGTTGAATTACTTACTGGATGCAATACAGAGGATAACCTCATCTTATTTACAATGGCTGTAATATAGTAGTAACTTCTTCATCTTGTGCAACTTGCTGAGTAGAGCCATCTTGAAACCCTAAATGGGCAGTTGGCAAAATGGGAAGCAAGCTGCTGGTCAGAATATGGAAGGCTATTTGTATCGAAATTCTATGTAGGTATTTTCTGAAGCAATTAAATCTGTTTTATGTAACTACAAAAAAGAGGCATTGTGTTGGGACTGTTCAAAACTATGTTGCAATTTTTCATAACGTATCAAAACAGCAGTTACATATTTAATGTATCTTTCACAGTGGTTTATTTGTTGAAACCTTATTTTTCCTGTATAATCATCACTGTTCTCATAGCTTCTGCATTCATAAACAAAGATTATAGGTTTATGTTAATAATTTTTGGATGTGAGATGAAATTTGTTTTTGATTTAAATGACTACACCATTTTATCAAACTGGTTGGGCAAAAGGGGAAAACTGACATTTAAAAAAAAACACATGTCATTTCCAGGAGAAACTGAAACAGCACTGAAATCTTTAATGATATCTCTATGTAGTTGAAGGATATAAGTTTCATTTGAGCCAAAACGCATTCTGGTTAGTTGCTTATTGAACCTACACCTGTACATCTGCCCGTTTCGCCAAACTGTTCCCTACTGCTTTCGCCACTTGGAGAATATCAAGACAATATTAGATTTCTTACCAGATTTAGGGAATCACGTTGATACCTACAATCAGGGGTGGATTTCGGTTTCATTTCTTTGCCTGGCCCACTGCTCCGAAGGGGTACATTTTTGGGGCAGTATAACGGGTCATTACAGGATAATATAATAGTAGTAATAATAATAATAATTATGTTTTGTTCCGCTATGAGTTTGGAAACTTTTGACCTACCCCGGCGAGGGCAGTACAGGGTCGAAATCCACCCCTGCGCCCTTTATCTTCCCCAGAAATTAGACTCTGATTCTAACAGACATTCCAAATCACTTACATATATGAGTAGCTTACTCTTCGTGTCTTGTTTTTCATATATGCCAATGGACTAAACACTAGGAGTTCAATTATTTCCTGCTGAGAAAAAAGCTCAACAGTGGATTAAATTTGGACTCCGCTCAGCAACAAACTTCACCCGAAGAGGCGATGTGATCGAAATCCAGAAAGAAGTTACAAAACTATGCCAATATGGTTATAATGATTTTCTATCAAACTAAATTTCTCGTAAGACAAGTATTTTTACACTTACGATTTTCCCATTACATACTATTCCATATTTTTTTATTATCACTTCGAGGACCACTCTGCTGGAAATAAATTTGTGCAGGAGCATTTTGTTTCATCTACTCGTATAAAATTTGAAGTTACGACTTCCCTTTCGTTACATACAGGGTGTTGCAAAATAACACAAAACTATTTCACGGGATTCCTGACATGAAAATTAAAAAATGATAAATGCTTCATTTCAGCGATATAGACTTCCAAAAGCGTGGGGAAATGAGTTCTAGAGCTTGATATTTCCAATACCACTAACAGAAGAATTCCGGCGTCATGGTACCCTAAAATACTTCAAACCTACGGTAGAAAATCCGGATGCTACCAATTTATGAAACTCTCTAAAATGTGGAAAATAAAAAAAAGTTAAACACTTTAATTTACGTCCTTGTGTTAAAAAGTATGTCAATTTTATGTCCAACATTTGACTACACCTAAGTAATCACAGTGACAGTGATACTACATTTAAACTTGTTAAAATATTCCTTGGTCGAAGTGGCAACAAAAGCATGTGCCCATTGTTGCATAAAAGGAAGGAAAAGTTAAAAAAAACTTTAATCAATAATACAAAAAAATTCCACCTCATAAGTTTTTATTTTATGTAAATTTTTAAACATTTCCCTTTGTTACCTTGCTGATTTTATTAAACAAAATATACTTTTTTCTTATGGTTGTTAAGATCAGCGGGAAATTACCAAGAAATTCAATCGGTGGTTCAAATATATCTGAAACTGGAAGCAGATGAAAATAAAAGGTAATAACGACAGCAATAACCATTGAGCAACAAAACGCTTTGTCCCTGACCCAATGAAATAGATGTTTCATTCAATTTAAAGTAGTTGAATCGTGAACTTGAATTAAATCTTTGTTCTATGTATTCATTTCTTTTAAATTTTCTGAGCTGCTATATTTATATATGAAAAATGAATATAATCGTGTGAAAAGAAAGGAAACGACAATTTTCCCTTTCCTCTATTCTTCGATGCAAACCGGGACATTTGTACGTACCGAGAACGATTTGCGGGACACTGGGACGCAAATCTCTATTCCGGTACGGTCCCGGATTTCCGGCACAAATAGAAAACCCTATTTAAATCTGTTCTATTCAAAAATTCACATATTTCAAAATTGTGCAATGGTTGGACAGGGGATTTTCCTAAGGAAGTAGGAGATACCCAGATATTCCCTAAATATTCGATTTGGAATGTAGCTAAGACAGCTCTGAGACAGAGATTGAAGGTAAACCTTAAAATACAAAAAAAAAAAAGTCTACTTTATTGGGGGAGTCTCCTGTGCATCCATTGTACAATTTTGCAAAGCGCAGGTCTGAAGTCTTTGACGGTATCACGCCGAGTACGCTCTATTATTAATGGTATTGGAAATATGAAGCTCTACAGCTTATTTCCTAATGCTTTCAGCAGACCAGAGCTCCTAACGCCCCTAAATTTCCACCTCGATTATTAGGACTTTTTCTTAAATTGTTTTTTTTATTTACTATTATCCTTGCAAGTTTGTCAGTGTTATTTTACAACAACCTGTATTTAGACACTTCATTTATATGAATTATTTCAGTCAAATTTGAATGCTCGTGACATGCATATTCAAATTTCTTCTCTGATGATTCTACTAGAATAACGGAAGGAGCAGTAATTGATTTTCTTTTAGGCTTCAGTAACAAGGGCTGTGAAGCCTTATAGAACCGCTATGTCCGTGAGTGAATTGTTATTAACGTCCTAAATGAGCTAATGAGCTTCTTAGGACAGGACATACGCTTTTCGGTATAGTGTACCCCGAAAGTCTACTGCGTTGAATGGACCCCGGCAGGATTTGAGCCCGTGACCAAGAAAAGCGAGTGCTCTAACTTCTCACTCGACAACCCCGAAGTTTCGTTATGCTCATTTGTCTGTCGATTACTTTCAACTCAGGAACTGCTAGACCTAGGAAGGTAGCTAAGGTGTCGTTGGAAAGGGCTCGTCGAGACGAGTTTAAGCCCATATTATTAATCCAGATCGCAGGGTAGGGTTCCAAGTTCCGGGGCTCACCTTTTAACTCAGGAACTATTAGAACTATGAAGGTATCTCAGGTGTAATTGGAAAGGACTTGGCGAGACTCGTACAAAGCCATATTATTCATCCAGATCACAGGAGCGGTTCCCTATGACAATGTTCGTTCACCCGTTTCCCTATCCTGACGCCGCTCAGTCTGTGTCGATGATAGAAACAGTACAAAATGTTCACTATTGTTGTCGGAAACGAACAACAAAAAGAGGGTTTATTAGTCTTGTATTTAGCGACATACTTGGCGCTTCGTTCTTGTGAACAAATATTTAAGACCAATAAATGATTTTGAATGAACTTCTGAATGGTGGAATATGAAAGGAATACGAAGGGGAAAAAATGTTCCTTCTTTTCCATTTGATACTCATCCCTCCTGCCCTAAACTGCCTTTGGCAATGGGAGAAGCACTGCATTTTGACACCGACTAGTTTGTGTTTTTCGTGAGAACATTAAGCTTGGTTTGTTCATACAACTTCCTTTCTTTTCATTCTTTATTTCCTGTCTGGGGAAGGCTCTTCAACTTCTGCAACTACCAACCTTACGCGGTCATAAAACTCTTTACGTACACCTTAGTTGTGGCAGCGCTAGCAGCATTTTGTCCTGTTATCTCTTTCTCTCTCTCTCTCTCTCTCTCTCTTTCTCTCACAATCTTATCACTCACATCTTCTCTTTCTCCTGGTTCAGATGGATATATTTGAAGGGCAACGATTGACAACGTATTGCAAAATTAATCGCTTCCATGGAGAGGCCGGGAGAGGGCAAAAGAAGTTAGTGAAGATCGAAGTAACCTCCGAAGTCAGAACTGTCATTTGCTTTCAGCGAGTTTATGATAATAAAAGTGGGGAAAGTGAAGAAGTTTTACAGAGGTTTCTTTGTTTTGTAATGGGATTACAGATGTTGGCTGTTTGATCAGGGTGCAAAATTCTTCCAGCTTCTGCGAGATTGAATGCACGTGTGGTTCCAACTATCGTTCCCAAACACTGAACTGAAAAGTATAATAAACTTTCCATTTCATTATGAATGTGAAATTTTCACATTTATTTTGAATCGTCACTCACGGAGCATATACGGATAAGTGGAATGTTATGAATCATTCGAGTAATAAATTCATATTTAGAACAAGTATGAAAACACTATTTGAAATATTACACCCCCAAAAGGGGGGTGTTTGCAATAATGCATCAGGGGGGTTGGGGTTTTTAGGGCTTTTGGGGTGTGTGGATAAATCACAGGCTTAAATTGCATGTGGGAGATGATAATAGGACAAGGTTTCTTGCAAGAGGGGCCGAAAATTCTAGTTACACCACTGGTAATAGCATACGGAACATAGTTTGAAACAGGAACGGACTGGTAAACAAAGGGCCCTACCCGGGAAACGAAAGAGCTCTAGTGCTAGTGGGTGTTGTGAAGCGTGGGTTCTAAATATATCTTTCAGGGGCTTTCAATACCGTTCATGGAAGTGGGCCCCCCAAAACTTGTAAAGACCTTTAGGATACTGATCAGGTCTCAAAATACAAAGTCTTAATAACGTAAATATTGCGCCTTAAAATAGTATGAATGTATTAAAGCCTTGTGCATTTATCATTAAACATTACATACCCCTTCTAGCGATTTGTAAGGGTCCCACAAACACAGTAGGTCTGCTGAGATTATAACACTAACACTACCTTCATGTATAAATCTTGTGTGAAAATTGCTAATTTTAGAATCCCGACAAGATTCTAACGCCATAAGTAGTAGAAAAAGTGAAGTAAGTGGTCTTCTTTATTGGGTAACATTACGCTTCCAAGACAAAAGGACCGGCGCGGGTGAGGGGGGCACCTGGGAATTTCCGTGTTTCCGGCCATGCCAATCCGCCCCTGGTTTCAAATTTCCTGGAGCCATCAAAAGTACCTTCGGCTGTACAACTGTTCTACGGAGAGGTTCCTCTGAAAGAAACCCTGAGCAAACACAAAGCTAGCGGACATGATAATGCTTATGAGAATTTTGGCACTGTCAGGGACTAGCCTACGTATTAATAACTTCCTTTAACCATAGACGTCTATTATGAGGTCTATTCTTTAACATTAAGATAATACATTATTTAAAGTTTAATTCGACCGATTCTATAAAGTAATTTTTGTTTATCCACAGAACAGAACTGGGGTTTAACAGGCTACAGCGGATTCAGCCTGGCCCGGCCAGGTCTCTAATGACCTTTAGCCTGACTCGGCCTGGCTGGGCCAGGCCCGAAATTCACCCCTGCCTACAATGGCTATTGCGTTTAGTATTGTAGCTTTCAGCGCATCAGCATTTGTCACTTTCGTCTTAAAAACAACGTCTTTGACATGTTTCCAGAGGGAGAAATCCAACAAGCAGGGGCTGCGATTTGCAAAAATTATTGAAGGGGACGGAATGTGGAGAGAAAGTGTCTCCCGTACCTGTCCCAGACGCATGTAAGCATCGTAAACTAAAGAAAACAGTGCACTTTCATGACCAGATACATCATAGAATATAACACAAACTCTGTCAAACTTTTAATATTCATGTATGGAAAGATTAATTTTACTATTTCTTAAACGTCTAGTTCAGAGCTGAAACGAGCCAATTGGGTCATGTCTTCGACTGGATCATCGGGTCTATGCTTGGGACTGGCCTTACCCGGAGGATAAAGCAGAATTTTCAATTATTTCCTCGCACTTGAACAGTGTTTCTTTCAGGGAGGCCGGGACCGAAGGTATTACGCGCAAAGCTCGATAAATACAACGCCAAAATTCTCAGTTTATTATAGTTTCCAGACTGGGTCAATCAGGTCAAGTTTCGGACCGGGTCACCTATGTTTAGATTAGGTCGGATCAGTGAAAATAACCCTGTTTCAGCTCTGGTTTAATTATACATTAGAAACACTATACAAACATAAATTACTGGCAAAAATTATAACTATATGAAATCAATTTAACTACTTCAAAATTAAAGAAAATCGAAAAATATTCTTTCACATCTCAAACAATAACGGTTTTCACTGCCATCCATCGGGCATCAAAACTAACTTTCTTTTAATGTGAAATAATACACAGTAATAGGAAATTTACTTAAGTAGCAAATTACAAACCTAAACTCAATGAAACTAGCTCTCTCTTGAAAACCTAAATACTTCGAAAAGAGTAGCTAATAAAAGACAATAACAAATATTTACATGTGTACGTTCTTTGTAAATACAAGGGGCTGTTTAAAAACGAACTTTAAAAAATAGAGAAAACGTTACTACTTATCTCTTAGCCGAGTCTCTCTTCTTTAATGTATTCTGGACTCCCGTCCACTGTGCGCACACCGCTCAGAGCGTTTCTTCCAGTTCTGGAATGCCTTCTGGTTTTGAAATAGCCTAACAAGTTCCGTAGTGATTTCTCCTGGATTGATTGCAACTTAGAGAAGAGATTCTCTGGTGCCAAATCAGGGTAATAGGTCTGTTGTGGGAGAACATATGTCTGGTGTTTTGCCGGAAACTCACGAAGAAACAAGTGATAAATAGGAACGTATCGAGCTGAGCCATCCAGAACTTGTTCTATCCCATCTCCGACCTCTTGCGCAGCACCCTTTCTCGTAATTAGTGCGTGACGTTAACATAGAATGTTGCATTCACCCATTGTTCTATTAGTCAGGTGGGATACCGGAGATTTTCCCTGGTGCCAGAGGTTTTCATCCCCTGTTGTTGATCCTGAATATCATCCCAACCAGGAATAATGTAAAGAAACCAGGTTCTATCCCTGTGACTGCCAAAGAAAAGTCGAATTACAGGCAATTCCCAGAGAGTGGTTCATTGAAAGCGTAGTCAGAATTTGCAATGCGAAAGGGTCTTATCCCAGTAGTAATTTATAACTTACCTTCTGGGTTAGCTGTACTACCTAACTTATATGGATATAGGAATGTAATTTAAAGAACTGATACAAAACTCAAGGATTCGTTTTAAAAAAGCGGAATACCAGGTTATGTTAGAATCAACTTGGATGAACCAGCAGTTCAACAGACTAGGTTCAGATTACAAAAGGAATATTGGTAGGAGACGGGCTAACGAGTCCCAGTGATAATCTGATCAAATTTTATTTTAATCGACTCTTGGGAATATTATTACTGTGTTTACCGAATTTTGTTCACCGCAACCGAAAACTTACTGAAATATGAGGGATAAAAATACGGGGAGTATGGGGTCGTGCATATTAAAATAAATAGACGGTATATGTTACCAAACGAAATGTTTTTCCGTTTTACACATATGTAAATTGTTCACAATAGATAAACACTTAATCTGGTAATTAGAGATTTAATTTCGGCTATATTAAGAAGCGGACTGTATAAAAAAGATCACTGTAAGTAAGTAATTAAAAGAAAGTTTCTTTTTGTAGATGAGCTATCGCTACACACCACTACACGCACAGATACACTACATTGCTTTCTCGGCACCGCAACATAACCATATTCGATCGAGTGCTCACTAGTGACGAAAAGTAGGTTCTGTGTAAGACACCCGAGCGTGCCAGACATTGGTCGTCGCTGCTGACCCTGTTCCTCACTCAAGCAAGATCATACTCTGTATCTGAGGGGCTAGTCGCCAAATGGTGCACAACGAGCAACTACCATCGGGTTAAACTATCACTGCGGTTCTGTGCTGGCAGTAGTTGGAACGTCTGCAACAGGCGCTGCAGCAGAGTCAGCAGTGAATCGCAAGGATGTACTGTTCCTTACCGATAATCCTAGGCCGTATATGACGCGGGTGGCCAGAGATACCGTATAGCTACTTGGTTGGGATATGCTGTGCTATCCACCGTATTCATCGGACATTGCGCCAGCTATCACCTATTCCTTTCCCTAGACAACTATCGTCGTGGAAAATCTAGGCAGATTTCAGGCAGGCATTCACGATCCGTAGTTTTACAAACCATAGCTTGCACAGTTGCAGAAATGTTGCCAAAAGATACTAGATGCTGATGGGCATTACTTTGAGCACATTTTCAGTGTACCTTTCTGTTGCTATCAGGAACGGAAGAACTTTTTGTTTACCTTGTAAATATTTCCCAGCCTCAGTGGCGTGTCAGGAACATGGAACGGTGAATCGAAATAGGGGAATTATCTGCCAAGACCAGAGGAGGTCTAAGGTGTTCGTGCGGTGCCCCTAGCAGGAAGTATCGAATCTAATTCATGCTAAAGAAAGGCAGTTGGAGCACCTTATTGGAGAAGCCTATAACTGTTTCTTTCTCGAGGTAAGAGCCGCAGATACCTGTTTCTGTTATATTGTAATGTTTTATTGATTTCTCTTGTAGAGTACCTGAGGCAGAGCGGATAGATACTCGGCATTGTTTTTTAGCCCTCAACCTGTTTATTACGAAATGAGATATTTTAACAAGTTAAACAAATAGAGCGTCCCGTAAGAGACTAATTACAGAAGTAAGAAATCAATGTTTGGTGTAGACGTTTTCTTCTTTGGGTGTATTCTCCAAAGAGAGGTCTAGGATTAGGTGCCGTACCAGAAGCGATGCCTTCTGTGTACGAAATTAAGACACCGGAAGCGAAGCGTTGTAAATTCAATTTAGCTTGAAGACATTTTAATAGGTCTATTTATGGGCTTGAAGACCTATTTATGGATTTATGTCCTTTTGTTCAATAATACGAAAGTAATGAGAATATGATGTGTTTCCTATTTTAAATTTAATTAGAGCAATGTAATTCATTTGAACTAATTTTTCAGCAATGCCTTTAACGGTTGTTATGTAAATTATCAAAGTACAGTTCTTTGGTACTTGGTTTTTAGACCATATCGAAATTGTGCTGGCTGAGTCTATTGTTGTTGGTATTGCCTCCTCGTTCACCTGGATCTGAATTAAAGATTTATTCTCTTCCGTGTCATATTTAATTATTTCTCGATATTTCTTTGGAATATTTCGACTAGCAAAAATAGTCGTTGTAGATTCATCAGGTCCTTTTTCCTTTTGGTTAACCTTCTTCAGCGAGGTAGGTCCTTTTTTCTTTTGTTTATCCTTCTTCTGCGATTTGGAAACTGGTTCATTGGAATGTATCTTAATTGTCGTCGCCCTCGGGTCCTCCTTGACTTCTTTCACCCGGGGCGGTTTCCAGACTGTGACTCATTCTTGTCCTTATGCCAGCAGTCTTGGGCGGCGTGTCCTCTTTTGAAACAGCCTGCGCACACGGACACAGTACCTGGTTTCTTTCCCTCCTTGTTACCATTTTGTTTGTTATATTGTTTTTCATTTTTGTCCCCTTTCTTTTTTGTAGTATTTTTGGTTTGCTTTCTTGCCGAATTCTTGTTTCTGGTAGGCATTATTCTTTATTACCATCAAAGATACTTTGACAAATTTATTAGTTATGTTTTCTAAATTATTTTGGTTCGGGTTAGGTTTAACTTGTTCAATTGGAAATGCTGAGGTATCTATAATCTGTTACAGGGGCTTGGCCAGGGAGAACAGGTTGATTATTGTAGAATGATAGGGTGGGAGGTTGGGGTAAAGTTTGGTTGGCTTGATATTGTTTCATTTGGTAAATAGGTACTTGTTCTGGTGGTTCGGGTTCCCCTTTCCGGAAGTCTATTGTTGGTTCCTGTTTTGCCCAAGGAGGTAAAGTCTGTATGCTAGTACAATGTTGGTTTGATTTTGGGAGTACATTTGAAAGTTTGATTGTTGTTGACTAGGATTTTGAAGAAATGATGTTTGACTTGCAGGTGGTTGGTTCGGATAATATTGGTTGTTATTTTGCTGGTATATTGGCATAGGATTACACAAATTTCTATATATAGGATTGTGCATTGTAGGATTTTGGAAAGTTGATCCAAGTTGCGTATTTGGATTCGTAGTTCTCTGTTCACCCTGGTCTTGTTCGGCTAATGCTAATAGCGCCTGAGATCTTTCCATAAAATCCTTTTCTCTTCAGTAAATCTGGATTTTCCAATGCGTACAAACGGTTTTGTAAGTCTCGTACCAATGTGAAACTTTCTAATGCAATACTTTTAAGTAATATTCTTGTTAGTCCCAAGGATAAAAAATGCACTTTTTGTTCCTCCGAGGCTTAAGGAATATTGTACCTTATTGCCCTTAATTTTCTTGAAAAATATAAATCTATTGGCTCCCCATCTTTTGGCTGAATCATATTGATTTCCACCTCGGCCTTAGACAATGGAATTTTGGGTCTGCAAAGACCTGTGAGTTTATTATTTAGTTGATTGTAGGTTGTTTCCGCTAATATGTTCTGAGACTGGAGTTGAAAGACCAAATCTAATGCTGTATCTTGCAGATACATCGGTAACAATTCCACTTTCTTTCCGTCACCCCACTGCTGTAACGAGGCTAGATGTTTAAACAGCATGAAAAATCTATATGGGTCCTCGGTTTATGTGCTCAGAAAATTTAGTTAATTGAGGCAAATTAAAGGAACGTTTATTGGCCATATTCTCATTTTCGTTATTATTGCTGTTTGAATCTGAGTCAGAAAAATATCCCGTCAGAAAAATACGCCTGATCAAGTATTTAGTAGCATAAGTTCATAAAAGCTTTTAATAAAAAAAATCACCTACATTTTTATCTTAGCTATTTTCAATATTTCCCTACCTTTTAAACTATATAATATCCAATAATTGCCTAACACGATCGTATCCAATGCACGTAACTTTTGCACGTTCGGGAAATCGTTTTTTCTTTTTTTTTGGACTTTGTGCTCTTTGTTGGTACTAAAATTTATTTCCTCACACACTGTGTGGAGTCGACGCATTCACCACGTAATGTTCTAGTGATTTCTCTTGTATAGTACCTGAGGTAGAGCGGATAGATACTCGGCATTGTCATTTAGCCCTCAACCAGTTTATTATGAAATGAGATATTTTAATAAGTTTAACAGATAGAGCGTCCCGTAGGAGACTAATTACAGAAGTAAGAGATGAATGTTTGGTTTTGTATTCTCCAAAGAGAGGTGCCGTACCAGAAGCGATGCCTTCTGTGTACGAAAGGAAGACACCGGAAGCAAAGCCTTCCATGTGTCTAGGATGCACCAGAAGCGATGCCTTCTATGTACAATGAGGCGAACTTTAGGTAGAATACACACCAGAAGCGATGCCTCTTGTCTATGCGATGTTTGTCCCAGAAGCGATGCCTCTTGTCTATGCGATGTTTGTCCCAGAAGCGATGCCCTCTGTGAACAAAGGGAGTGATTAGTTAGGTAGAGTACATATCAGAAGCGATGCCTTCTTATATGCGGGATGATACTAGAAGCGATGCCTTCTATGTATCAGGATGTTCCAGAAGCGATGCCTACTGTGAACAGGTAAAAGGAGGGTAGTTGACCACCCAGGAGTAGGTGATACTCTAAAGCTGGTACATCGTGGTTTTATAGTCTTCTTTGGGCGCGGCCCTCCAAGTCTCTCCTTCGACGACTCCAAGTCCCTGTGCATGTTGACAGCAACCCCATGATGAGTTTGTTCTTGTCGTCTGTTATTGTTTATGTGTCATTTCACTGCTTGTTTTGGTTACAACACTTGTCACATGTATGTTTATAAACACGTTTCTGTTTATATAATGTGCGCGTGTGTGTGAGCACGCAGAACACTACAATATTATGTTCTTTTGCGGGCCGTTAGCGTTAATACCTTTGAAATGTAAAGTTCCCAGCAATTTTGTTTGTTGAATGAATGAAGTCCATATGCTGAAGTAACAAGCTGTAATTCAAGTTTCCTTGTACTGAAGGTAAAAAAGTAATTTTCACATGCTATTTCCGCCTGTCCTAATCCGTAACATGTCTAAGAGATGCGAGCACTCTTCCTGAGAAAGAGGAGAATATAGTGTTCATTGCCACAGTCTAAGTACTATACCGACAAGTTTCATTATCGTGTTTTGTCATTGTCATTGATATCAGATGAACTTGACGTCCTAAAATGGATTCACACTTTAATGTAGCATTGGAATCACTACGTTCGATTTGTAGAATTCTCAAATGGGTCAAATAATATTGGTTAACTGGTCGTCCCGAGTGAAACCTATCACGAGTTTCATTGCGTCAAATTGCAACCGACCTTCCCAAATTTGACTTTGAATAATTTTCAATGGTTCATTGCTCAATTTTCAAGATGGAGTTTACCAAATGAAAGAAAAACTCATAAGTTCAAGATTCAATATACATGGTAAGTTACTTTCACTACTTAAAAACTATCTCAGTCATAGGTCACAACGAGTCAAACTCACAGGCTCCATTTCGGACTTTATTCCCTTATCTTCTGGTGTCCCTCAAGGCAGTGTCCTGGGTCCACTACTGTTCCTATTACATATAGATGATCTGCCTTGTTTATTTGCAAATAGTCTGACCAATATTCTTCTATTCGCTGATGATTGCAAGTTCTACAGGCAAATTCGTTCTGGAAAGGATGCTCTTACTCTTCAAAATGATGCTTCTAGTCTCCTCAACTGGTGTGCGTCTTGGAAACTAAACCTAAACCTTGAAAAATGTGCTTCTCTTACGATTTCGCTAAGAAAGGAACCTATCAACTACGCCTACAAAATTGGAAATAGTAACATAAACTCAGTTTCCTCCTTCAGAGATCTTGGCGTTATTATTGACAGTAAACTTACTTTTGCTGAACATATTAATATCATATCTCGCACTGCTATGAGAAAACTGGGTCTTCTTTACCGCTTCACGGACATTAAAAATCCTCACTCCCTAAGTTTGTTCTATAAATCATACGTTGCCCCCACTATTGAATACTGTTCCCCTATTTGGTCAATGGCCTGCCCTACTCATTTAAATAAATTAAACTCCGTAATAATTTTTTTTCTTGCCATCGTATCCTACAGAGTACCTCATCTCCGCACACTTCCAAAAAATGATATACTAAAATGTCTGAATATCAAACCACCGCAAGTAAGAAACAAAATTTCAGACCTTATATTTCTGCACAAACTTGTCAATGGTCATGTTTCTTGTGAAAAGCTGCTTGGTGAAATAAACTTTCGTATACCCTGCAGAACAACACGCTCAAGTGATCTTTTCTACTCCCAAACAGTGAGGGTAAATGTTGTACAAAGGTCCCTCTTGAATAGAATTATCAGCACGTACAATCTTCTTCCTGATAACGTTGACATATTTGTTAATGAATCAACTTTTAGAATATGTATAAACAGACTATCTCTGTAACTTTTTCTTTCTTTTTTGTTTTGCTGTTCTTCTATTGTTGTGTTATGTTTACTGTTAATGTTTTCAGTGTAAAATGGCAAATTGTGCTGTATCTGAAACCTTCTGTAAATAAATAAATAAATTTCAAATACAATAATATTTTTATCTATTCCAGTATGATTTATATGATTGCCCTGATCAAAATTGTTTCCTTTAACAGCAAAGTACAACGGTTACGTGTTACCGAATATACCTTACTCTCTAAACAGATTATATGATTAAAGAAACAGGACAAAATCTTATTGTTCATAAGAGGACGCGGTGGCTCAGTGATAGGCCGCTAACATCTGGTGCTTGGGGTTGTCATCCCAGCACATACCATGTGGGCTTTGAGGTGTGTGCGTGGGGTTTCACGGGGTATTTCCTTTTTCTTCCACTTTCTTCAATCCACCAATTTATTCCATCACCATCCATCCGACCTGAACCAAAGATGACTTAAAAAAGTTGGGCTTTGCAGAAAATAACTTCTTATACGGAAAGACATTTTGTCATAAATTTGTACACCACATCAACAAAAATATATATGTTTTTCATCAAATGATCTCTAGTCACTCACATGGGTGCATACTTTAAGAACAATCCTGGCATTCGACTCGTGAAAATGAAGTAAAACGTATCTGTAGCCAACCTAAGTACGTCGCCACTCTTCGTAGTAACATTTCATAGAGAGCAAGAAACAAATTGCAAACAAACATGTAATACTAACGCTGTATTTCTTAAACATGTATAGCTGTAGGTTTAATAGTAAATGGTTCATTAAGATCTTAGAGAAGGTAAAATTAAGATATCATGCAATATTTACCTGGTAAGATTTTATCATAAATTGATATGGGAGATTAATTCATAATTATTTCACATGAGCTTCAAACTATATGCAAAATAAGTTTTAAACTTGAAATCTTCTCTCCATATCGTTTGAATGATGACATAAACACTTACTAATTGGTCCGTAATGGAAACAAGTCGGTGAATTTGTGTGACGAATAGAAACTCAAGTACAGCTGAATTTACAACTTTTAAAGTGTAAAATGTAGTAGAAAAATAGAAATTACATAGATAGTGAGTAACTAATGTTTATTACAGATATGGATAGGTTCAATTCATTTGGAAAATGACGAACATAAATTCTGTTACAAGTATCCATTCCCCAAACATTTAATACCTTCCTCTCAAATCATAAAGATTGGTAAAAGAAGAAAGAAAACGAAATAGTTGCTTTCCACTGGTAAAAAGTCTTTGATCTGGTTCTGTTTTATATTGCTCCACACACTATAAAAATATAATTAAATGCTTCAAGGCATTCTTTTAATATTGAATCATATAAAGAGTTTACGACCATTAAATGTGTCCTTACCTTTTGGAGAGTTTTCAAAATGTTAAGCTTTCCTTTCACTCTGAACATTGGTGCAATTTGTGTTCTTTTACTCTGCAAAAAGATTTTTGTTTTGATTTTCTTGAAATCTTTGAGCATACTCAGTCATGCATTTTATTTAAGGACGATTTACAACTAGTTAAACGCACAGCAACAATTCTTAATCATTCAACGTTTATTTACGTTGATGCATTTAAACGTAACAGATTCCTCTTCGGATCAACGCTTCTTTCATAATGACATTTTCTGAAGCATTCTACACATTTGGCTATACTTCTTTAGTAGCCTGTAATTATGTGCTCTTGTGTATTAACAGCTCCACACTTTTCAAAGACTCATACATTTTACAATCGTAATAAAACTGTCGCTGTAACCCACGGTAGAAAAAACATTAGGCTTGCTACTGCTAATTGAAGGGTATTCAAATAAGATGATGACTAAATTGGCTGTTTTTCCATAAATTCCTGGTCTCAAGAAGGGAATATAGTAGTAGAAATTGTTACAAAATCCAAACTATTTTGCTCGGAGGATAACCAACATCATATCGGTTTATTTAGAACTCTCCTTCGACCTGTAATCTGTTTGATTCTTTCTCGACTTTTAGAAATTAATAAAGTAAGTAATATACTCCTACTTGTCATGTGCTACAGCTAAAATTACTAACTAAATGCCATGTCTAACACATAAGTAACTAGAAAACCATGTCTAATACATAAAATGCCATGTGAATTTAACCCTAAAGTAGGCAAGTAGTTTTTGGTACCATAAATAGTCTTGTTGGGTACATATATCACCCATAGGAAAAAAAAAATAAACATCAATATTTTGTATATTATTCATTTCAAGGCAGCGTGTATACTTATCTTGGGACTATAAATTTACATAAAATTAAATGTTCGATTGTTATTATCGTAACAATTGAAGCGGTTAGAGGATAAAGGCGTCATGTTACATTTTTCGAAAACAAAAAATGAGTTCTGGTGGTTTATGAAAGTGTTATGTGTTATTCTTGCTCTACAATACCACATTTAAGTTATTCCTCGTCCGAATAAAGAGATTCAGAAACGATGAAGGGGGATATGTTACACAGACAAACGAGTTTGTTTGTGGAAGAAGGTGGAAGGAAAAATGTAACATGACACCTTTTATACTCTAACCGCTTCAATTATTAATATAAATAACAAAGAGTAAAATATAACCGTTATAAACTTGTGTACAGTTCTAACTTCTAATAAATCGCATATGATTTCCAACACACTTCTGACAGTTTGCAAGAAAAATGTTTACAGTCTTTGTATCTTATTATCCTTGGCAGTGTATTGGACGCAAATGGAAATGTATTCGCAATAAAAACAGAACTTGGAACTGAGTTACAAATGTCTAAAGGCCATAAATAAATTCAAATTCAAACAAATAGAGCTTGTAAAGCGAAAGGTCGCGCGTTGCACATGCGTGAACTCTGCACGTGAAAGTAACAACTTCAAAATTAGAAATGAAGTAAATATATTCTATGACGTTAAGACGGAACGGGCCTAAAGCAGTAAACACTAACGACCAAAAGGTTCTAGGTATCGTTGGCTTCGTTTAAGGAGGTCCTGGGTTCGATGACGCAGCCTACCATTCTTGGTTTTATCGAGAGTTCTACTTCATTACCAACACGCAAATACCGGGTTATTTCAAATTCTCTTCAAACTGACTTACTTCTTCCAGCATGCTTTCCCAACCCTATGCCCACTTGAACCTTAGATGCCTAAAAAGCCATAAATAAAATTCAAATTCATAATGTTGTGGGTTACAAGTAATAATAATTTATTTTCTTCTTATTTACGAACATGCGAGGGAAAACTAATTTTGAGAAGACTTAGTCGAGAAACCTCTTGAAAGATGTAGAACACAAAAACCTATTGTAGAGTGCATGAATACTAGAATTAGGGACCTATAGGAATACAGATGACAGCTGCTGAATAGAGTGGACGGATATAGCATCATTGTAAGAGTAGAACGTATATTTGTGTGTGTGTTTGCGCCTGTTGGTGATGTTGATCGTGCCAACGGGGCTTGATTAACGTGTCGATAGAAGCTACACATAGGTTACCAATGAGAAAGGTGGTAATGTGATACATTAAAGAAATGATTTGACAAGGTGAACGTAGGCTAATGCACGTTGGTAGCAGTCATGGCTCAGCTCGAAATCATTAACGAGGCCTAACTAGTCCCTCCAGCCAACAAGGCTGAAGTGGCAGCACTTGTTGAACCATCGTTCAAATGTTCAGCACGGTAAAACCTGTATATGGTCGGCCATCTGTAGTTGCAACGCCGATTATTACGTTTTGTGTAACGGGTACTACTAGAAGGATGCTAGTCAGCGGCAACATGATTGCTGAGGGTTTATAGGCAACTTCTTTCCAGACATCTCCTCCGAAAACGTTTACAAAGTCTTTACACAAAGAACGGTTCATGTATTTCGAGATCTGAGACGGTGCAGGCTGTGTTTAATATAAGGCATGTTTCAAAATTACACCGACAAACTTTTTTAGGTGATTCCTCACATCAAAACAAGACTGCAGTTCCTCTGAGAAATTTTCGAAATATGCATAGTTTCGGAGATACAGGCTGAGAAAGCATGGGAAAATGAAATGTATAGCTTCATATTTCTAACACCATTGAACAGTAGAGATAATGTGGCAAGGCCCCGCCAAAGGCTTTAAATCTGCACTATTCAAAAGTGCATATTTCAAAATTTCGCAATGGGCGCAAAGGGATTCTCATAAATTCTCTGAAGTAGAAAAAAAATCCAAATGAGTATGAATGGGACGATTTCCCAACATGAAACACTAATACGTTTGCGTCAAGTGGATATCTCAAGTAGATTCCGTACACCCAACGGTTTTCTTAAAAATGCGTGGTTGCATAACAAGCAGGACAAATAATTGTTGCATAATTTCATCGAAGGTTTTATTGGTTTGTTATCAAAGACATTGAATATCATTATCCGATTGGATGCTGGGGATGACGTATGTCGTCTTTACTCATACGGAAAGTCGTTTAATTCATGATCATTTCGACCTACATCTACTTCAGAAATATTCCCGAAACCCCTACTTCCTTTTCGAAATACCTTGGACGCTCATTGCGGAATTTTGAAATATGCATTTTCATATAGAGCATGTTTAAAGTCTTTTATGGTACTATGCCGCATCAGCTCTACAGTTCATGGTGTTAGAAATATAAAGCTGTTTCATTTTCTCGCGCTTTCGCCAGCCTGTAGCTTCGAAACAATGCATATTTTGAAATTTGTCAGAGTAACTTAAGTCTTGTTTTTATGTAAGAAATCACCTCCAGAACTTTTTTTTGGTGTGATATTAAAACACGGTATATATTTGAAAATTCATGAGAAAATTGAGTTGTAGAATCCAACATGTATTAAAACACGACTGAATGATTTGAAGAGTGTGTTAGTAGGAAGTAGCGCACTGAAAGACAAAGCTGATAAAAGACCATGTATATATAGTGGACAAAAACTTATTAGTGAAACCGTATTTACTTAACAAATAGTGGTATAAAACTAAATAGCAGAGACTTATTTACTTAAAGCACGGTGATGAGAAGGTGCATAATGGAATTGGGTATGGTACAGTCTACCATATGGTACACTATTTTGTGTAGAGGTTATTATAATTTCATTATTCTTACAAGATTCGGTGAGTCATACTATGAGGGGAATTCTTCATTGTATAGTCTCCTCCATTCTCTGGTAATCTTATTCATTTTCCGATCTCAGAATCCTATTTTCAAACATTCATAATTTATGTTCATTTGTTAAGCTCGTACTCCCGCTTTCGCAATCGTAAAGTATTATTAGGAAAATAACTGTACTGTATATTTTCAATTTTAACTTCATTATTATTAATCTCAAGCTTAGGAGTTTGTAAACTATTTTTTATTTGTAGAAGTAATTCGGAAGGTGTAAGCTGTTTTCTGGAGAAGCTGTTCACTTATTGCCAATTTTATTTTCTAAAATTGTGTATTTTAACTATTTTCAACTTTAGCGGAAAAGTAAATAGGTTTGGAGAAGATTCAGTATTTACCATGAATAAAATCAAAGCTTATAACATATGCTTATTAGTACAGTAATGAATTTCACTCTAACACTTTAGTAAAAGACTGCAAAATATAAAGCACATCACGTAAGTTATTGTATATGAATTTTAAGTGTTACTCGAATCTATTATTTTTTATAACAGTTTAACGAAAAGTAACAGTGATTTGTAACAGTTATATGCTAAGAAGCACAGATACTCACTTTCACACTTTTCCATTTGTTAGTAGAATATACTCGAAACTATTATTTTTGATAACAGTTTAACGAAAAGTTACAGTGATTTGTAATACTTATATGGACCAACCACAGATGCTCACTTTCGGACTTTGCCAATTTTCAGTAGAATTTAAAGTAAAAAATCAAATCCAAGTGAAAAATCTTAAAGAGTTTTCTACAAAAGATGTTTAGAACGCATTGAAAGTATTTCTTTTTTATTTCTCAGTTATCCACAGTCTACAATATTGATTTAAGCAGTATTATGATAAAAATAAATTATTTAAGTTAGGATATCCATTGGATATTCCGAGAATATCCCAATTCTGATTTTTCAATTTCACGAAACTATACAATATTTTGACTGCTTTCATCTGTTTTAAAGAAAGTATGGAAGAGATATTGTTTAATAAATTAATCAAACACCATTTTCCACTCGATCATCAGAGGTAGAGAAAAATTTAAAAATCAGTCTTTCAATTGTCACAAACTTCCAGAAAACTTCCATCTCCAGAAATTTAAAAATCAGTTTGCCTTTCAATTGTCACAAATTTGGAGAAAAGTTGCGACTTCAAAAGATAGATTTTGAAAAATAATTGAATTAAATCGTTGAAATATGCGAAATTAAACATCTGTTTTCTTTATAGTAATAATAATTTATATCTTCAATGATTTTGTCAACATTTTCACTTTACAAGAACGATTGTATCTGTTAGCTTTTAAAAAATATATGCTAGTACATAAAGTTTTGCACCCTCAAATAATCTTATCATTATTATTTCATATATAATCCAGCTCTTCTCATGTTAGATTTCGTTTGCATGCCAAAATATTTTAACCTTATCGTTCAAAATGATTTGCAGTTATTACTGTTGTTTAGCTTATTTCCGCCCGGTACTAAAGAGTTATCGTTGTCAGTTAACATTCGTTAAATTAGCTACAATCGGTGTTCCAAGCAATTATCCTAGCAAACTGTTGGTACTCTGACACCTGTGTTTGGGTTGAAAGTCTATTAATTGTGATTATCTAAAATATAGTAACAAGATTGTTTCAACAGTATAGTTTAATAAGTTCTCTCAATGTTTGTCAGACATACACATGCATAAAAAATATTACAATTGAAAAAAAGGAAGTCTCTCTTACACGCACATGTAGTATAGGTATAATATCCAAGTTTACGGTTGTTACAAAAATATTAAGTTAAATGTCGTATGAGTTTATGAGTTGTACTGCTTTAAAGCAATATCAGAGATTTGTCCGGCACAAAAATGTTTGCATTGCATTCGTTAACAGTTGGCCTTTCGTAATCCAATAGTTAATCGTTCGGGTAATTGTTAGCAAAACGTGTTTGAGTTGGGACACTATTACTTCTGAATCTCTATGTAATATTTTAAAAATATTATTATTATTATTATTTAAAATATATGTTCTATATTTTTTGTTATTTTTATTCCCGTTTCATGTCAATCATTTACCGCCCTAAGTCTAATGCAGGCTATGGCATATGTATTTTTAATTTTATAAACAACAAAGCTAAATTTTTTTCTTACTCATAGCCGCAAAGACAGCGTACCGGGTTTAAATCCCGCGTTTGACAACAAAATTTCTATTTTTGATTTCTATAGAAAATAATCCATGTAAAATGAAGTTTCGACTGGCAATTTCTACAATAAATAACATGTTCCCCGTCCCCCACGACTATAAAATCTACGCATGAAGCATGTTTGTAAACACAGTCAAGAAATATTTTGAATATAATCGTGAGTCAAAGTTGCCTAAAGGCCATAAATAAATTTGAATCGGGTGTGTCTATACTGAAAGTTGGCTGGTTTTAAAATGATGGATACTTTCAAATATGTTAGGTAAACTTGATTAGACTATAGCTAGATGAAACAAGTAACAAATGAACTGACAGTCAAAGCGGCCTGAAATCCATAAATAAATTTGAATCGGATGTGTCTATACAGAAAGTTGGCTGATTTTAAAATGATGGATACTTTCAAATATGTAAGCAGCATTTGTATGCGCTATAGTTAGATTAATCACATGACAAATGAAGTGTGAGTCACACTTGCCTAAAGGCCATCAATAAATTTGAATCAGGTGTGTCTATACAAAAAGTTGGCCTTTATAAAAATAACGGATACTTTCAAATATGTTAGATACAGGTGATTAGACTATAGCTAGATTAATCACATGACAAATGAAGTGTGAGTCAAACTTGCCTAAAGGCCATAAATAAATTTGAATCAGGTGTGCCTATACAAAAAGTTGGCCGTTATAAAAATAACAGATACTTTCAAATGTTAGATACAGTTGATTAGACTATAGCTAGATTAATAATCACATGACAAATGAAGTGAGAGTCAAACTTGCCTAAAGGCCGTAAATAAATTGTCAGACTGTAGATATATAAGTTGGACTGCTGAAGTACTGCAGTACATAAACTTACAATATATACAGCCTTATGACATTGGCACATATATTTTCAGTCCATTTTCTTGAATTAAAAAGCTTTGAACTTGTATCTGA
>JAGDQP010027545.1:0-24901 GCA_022664845.1 Lepisma saccharinum
TTTGTTGAAATATAAAGAACTTCAAGCAACGCTGTCGAAGTTAAGTAACCCACAAGCAGGAAAGGTGTTTGGAGTAATACTAAGAAGGACTCAACTTCACTTTTGAAACAGTAAATTTAATCAGTTAGGCATTCACCCTCAGTTCAGAATTATTCAGCCAGCCGGCACAGTTAACATTGTTCACTATTCTCTTAAAGTTCAACCTTTGTGTAAATAAATACATATATTTTAATTGTACTGGAGTAAGCTGTTTTCAAAAGGGGGCCGTGCCCTTTTATAACTTCGACCTTGTAAAATCTATCTTGTTGCACCAAGACAGCGTATTCCTACTGTCCGTCTACCGAGACCGGTAACAAATCCGATTTGATACTTGTGGTTTGCGTAGCCTTGTTTCAGTAATTTAAAAGAATTAAATGACTTCTTTTAAATTAACTGAACCAACGCGCACAAAGGCGCGTAAAAAGGAAATGGGTCGAGTGTTACAAAATTTAAAAAAAAATGGGTATGCCAATGAGCGTCAGATTAATAACAAAAGTCGTAGATTTAATGCTCCGATACTATTTATATTTGGCAGTAACTGATATGGGGATACAGCCCACCCCTTCTAAAAATCACTTAAAAGAAATTCATGATAAATATCCTTAGGAGATATACAGGAAGAAGCTATATTTTGAGGAATTAATGTGAAATTTGTCATTATTGAAGCAATATATATGAATTTTTCAAATCTGGAAAGTTATTTTGACAACTCACTGCCGGGGAGCAGAGGGGGTGTAACAAACGAGGGTGGAGCGTTTCAAAAAATGCTAAATTTTATTTTGGAATGACAATGCTTGTCATATTAATAACGAAACACAGAAATAATGCTCCGATACTACTTGCATGTGCCAGTGGCTAGCATTGAATCTACAACCCCCTACCGAAAATCACTTAAAAAGAACTCCACGATAAATATCCTTACCAGGGACGTGCTGGTAGAAGCTGGTTTTTTGTACAATTAATGTAAAATTTGGCATTATTTTAGAAAAATGTTTGACTGTTTAAATCTGCAGTTACCTAGGCAACGCATCTTCTAAGGGGTGGAAATGAGGAATAATAAAAGTAGGAGGCGTTATAAAAACCTAAACTTCTTCTTTTTTGAATGCCAGTCAGCGTCAAATTAACCGCCAATGTCACAGAACAAATCCTCCGATGCTAGTTGCACAACCAGTGTCTGAGGGGCTGAAGCCACGTTCCAAAATAACGTAAAGGAACTACACGACTTCTTACACTACAGAAGGGGTATAGTGTGAGAACCTAATTCTTCCGCACAATTAATGTGAATTTGGCATTCTTGTACATAAAAATCTAATTTTTCACATCTGCAATATTGTTTTGGAAACGCACCGCCTTATGTCTTGTTTACATTACTAACATTTTACCATGGCTAGCGTTAACCCGAGTTCATTTTAGTAATGTAAACAGTAGTTACCGTTAACGCGGGTTTCAAATTTAACTAGCGTCAACTTACGACGGTTATCTTGTAACGTTAGTAAGAAACGACTGTCTAAACGCAAGTTAGTCACTAGGCATGAATCACTTGGTGAGTTTATTTCTTTCTTTATCGAAATATATAGTATAATAGTGCTTCTTACTACTTTAAAAATATGAAAGAATGATGGCAGAACTAATCTACAAAATTTGACGCTACAATCAATTCATTTGTGTTCATTTCTTTATAATTTAATCCTCTCCCGTGTAACAAGCAGATTCTTTACTGTACGGAAACCTCAACCTGTTTCTTTACGGGCAATGGTAGTACAAGCACGATATCCAAGTTAAGTTCCGTAGTCTGAACGCAAGTTAGTTTTACCCATAACTTTTACCATTGTAAAATGTTAGTAATTTAAACAAGGCAATAGTGGAAGCACAGGAGTGTTGCGAAAACTCAATTTCCGGCCCGACGTAAAAAAAAGTGAATGTAAAAAATGTTCTGCGAGTTTCTCTTTTCTGAGTAGCTATATTTACCGTGAAGCTCTGTTAAGTGATTGTTGGAAGGGGACTGTAACCTCATATCAGTCACTGGTACATGCAAGTAACATCGGAGCATTAATTTTGTGAATTTTGCGATTAATTTGACGCTCATCGCAATTCCAAATTAAGACTTGGAATTTTTGTAACACTCCACTACTCTTTGTTATGCTTCTGTGCCTTCCCCTTAAGGATAATCTAAAGCAACGATCTCCAACAAAAGATGGCAGCACTATCTCCATATATGTCTAATGTATTCTTATCGTTGCACGAAATTTCCTTGCTGCTCCTACAAATTCAAGCCTAGAGAGTTCAAACTTTCAGGGAAGAAAGATCATAACCAATTCAAGAGCACGATCGATGCCGATTTTTTATTTTCGTTTTCCTTCATTGTTGTTATAATTGTCGTAATCTATAACAGTGAAGCTCTTTCAACAATAAACAAAAAAAGAAACTTAAAAATCGGCATCCATCATGCTCTTCATTTGGTTATGAACTTTCTTCCCTGAAAGTTTGAACTCTCTAGGCTTGGATTTGTAGGAGAAGCATTGAAATTTCGTGCAACGATAAAAATACAGTAGACATATACGGAGATAGGGCTGCCATCTTTTGTTGGAGATCGTTACTTTAGATTATCCTTAAAGCGATACGTTACCAAAATTACATTCCAAATTTGAGAAATGTAAACATTTTTCTACAATAATTACAAATTTCACAGTAATTTACAAAAAAAATCAGCTTCTGCCAGTACGTCCCTGGAGGGCCATTTATCGAGGAGTTCTTTTTTTTAGTGATTTTCGGTAGTTGGCTGTAGCTCTAATGTTAGTCACTGGCACATACAAGTAATATTGGGGCATTAATTCTGTGACTATGATTAATCTGACGTTCATTTCATTCCCAAAATAAAAATTTTGGAACTTTTGTAACGCTCCACCACCTTTTCCCAAGCCCACACTTTGACACCGCCCGAAGATGGTCAGTTACCAAAATAACATTCCAGATTTTAAAAATAGATATATTTTTCTTCAATAATGAAAATATTCACATGAATTACTGAAAAATTAGCTTCTGCCTTACGTCCCTTCTAAGGATATTTATTGTGAATTTCTTTTAAGTGATTTTTGGGAGAGGGAGCTGTAGTCTTATATCAGTCACTGGCACATGTAAATAGTAAGATATATTTCAAGCAAAACTGCAAAATAACATGTTTGTACGCATTTTAACTTAAATTTCAAAGCATCCCATGGAGAAAGTGTGTTAATAACTTCTTCAAGTGAACTCTTTCTCACTTCCACCTCCAGATTTGTCCTGACACCTCTGGACACCCCTGTTTATACTATTCTTAGTTGTAAATGCACAAAGTGTACAAAAAAGGAACTAAAATCAGATTAATTTAAAGCGTAGAAGTAGTTCACTGTGTATGCTAGATCTGTAAAGCAGAAACTTCTTCTGCTAAACTAACTTACCAGAGTGAAACTGATGAAAAGGACGAGAGCGTAGTTCGTAGACATTTTCGGTATTGCTTCAAATTCTTGCTAGAATTACATGTCTCTGGTGATCTCTCCTACCTTTTTATACACGAACTCACTGCAATCTCTGTGTGGGTGTCTTCAGCGTGTTATGAAATGTATGCACTTGATGACAAAAAGAAAACTGTTAGAACATACACAATTCTTTACATTTGCGTAGATTTGACTCCATGTGTTGACTGTTGATTAATTTACCACAGAAAGGTTTAGTACTGGTCATATTGTATTCAACCGTATTAAAATAGAATCTAGTAACGCATCAGGTGCATATACTTGCATTTTGATTATTAAAGAGAAAAAGAAGAATCTGCAACTGTTACTTGGATAATAAATTGTAATGGAAAAGTATCTACGTATGTGCAAACTATCTACGCATTCGATCAATTTTCATTTTTTACGTCTTCGTTCTAAGACTTTTGTTAAACATGCATAAAATATTAAGGTGGTGAATATGTATTACGTTCTTGAAATAATATTTTACGCCTTATTATTGTCCTTCGACAATAACTTTTCTTGTTCGCAACGGAAATGCAGACGTTTGATTTTGCTTTAAAGTCACAATTTCTAGTGTTTGCACATCATGTTCAAAGATGTCCTTAATTTAATTTAATTTTGTGCGTTGCAGAGCTTCTTGATATTTAGGGGATTGAAATAAATTCTTTTAATAAAAATAAACAGAATATTAACATATTATAATTCTTCTATTCCTTTTCTAGTAGCAGCTTGATAGGTTTGGCGGTGGACCGTTCTTTTCTATCTTTTGATTGGCGTAGCATTCGGGAGGTCGTCGGTTCTATCCCAGCGGCCAACCATCCTGACTGAGGTTTTCCCAGGTTTTTCCCTCAGTCACACCAGGCAAATGCCGGGGTGGCATCTTCAACATAGGCCCTGGCCAACACCTTCCCGAATTATTTCCCCTTCCCTATCCCGACCTGAGCCTTAGGTGCCTAAAGGACATAAATAAAATTCGAACTTCTATAATTTGGTGGTGATGACCGACATTCGGAAATTCACACATTTCAGAATTCCCACTTTCAGAAATTCCGGAATGTCGGAATTCTGAAATTTCGAATTGCTATTTAATTAGTAATCCTGTTTCTCGCCTTTTAATGTTTTACTTGTATTGTTATTGAAAGTACGAAATGCACAGGGCGAGAATAAGATTTTCCTCTATCTCAAACTCCACTCAGCAGCACATAAGGAAAATGGGAAGGTGTGTGTACCGTTTGTTTCTCAACTCCCTCACACGACTGAAGGCAAAGTTCATTTTGCGAAGTGTGACAACATAGCTCTACGGGTGGTAAGAGGATGCGAAATTCTTTCAAACGACAGCAGCGCGTCAAAAGGAAGATCAAATGTTGAGACATATTGGCACTACTATACCACTTTTGTGTGTTAAAGCAACACAACACACGGTGTTGATTTCGGTACAGTGAAAAAAAAAGTTACGACTGCAGAGAGATTTGAACATGAGTTGCTCGGTAGAAGTCGAGCGGCTTACCGACTTTGCTAAACCGTCAGATAGATAAGGTAGTAGATGCAAACGATATTTACTAAACAACATTTGAATTACACGACTACACTATAGATTTAAACAGTGTATGGGATCAAATATATGTTTCTGAACCCCCAAAACAAACTAAGTTACTTGCACGACTTATCCTATGGTTTAATCGCTTCCTATTTGTCAGCTGAGAACCAGAATTCCCATTCATTAAGAATTTCTATGAAAGCAAGCAAGATGGCGACAGTCAAATACTTGAGCAGCATTCCTGCTTTCTTATCGTAACATGTCAAATGCTGCGCTTGCTTTCATAGAAATGGAACATATTCTCAATAAATGGGGATTGTGATCCCTAATTGACCTCGGAAAAGTGATTAAATCATGGCATAAGTCGTGAGAGTAACTTTGTTTGCGTTTGGGCTTCAGCATCATTTTTTATCCTCTATATTGTTTCAATCTAGTACTCATTTCGTCTGACGGTTTACAGTTCGTCAGCGGTTGGCAAGCGGAACGGTTCTCTCTCCGCTTGCTCGTAGTTTCACGAGCTGTAGTTGTGTGTTTGGAAGTCTGAGCGTAGTCTCGGATATAGTGTTTGTGTATAGATACTTTTGATTTATTGCGATACATTATAGTAGGTTTTTTTTATATAAATGGCGAATCATGAAGAACAAGTGGTGCGAGAAAATACTTTGAAAGTTGACTTTAGTAATTTTCCTCATCGTCCCCATAATATTTCGATACATGATATGGTACATGACTGCCTATGTCTAGCACCTAATGAAGTTGTTGCTATAGAAATCTGCCATTACTTGAAGAAAGCATTTATAAAATGTGTTAATAGAATAGTGAAGTAGCTGACAGGGTGTTACAAGAACGTCAAGGTGAAGTAATTTATATTGAGAATGGTACAAGATATAAACTATCTATTGAACTAGAACGTCCACCGGAACCTAGTTTCATATTAACGACCATACCTCTTGAAATAACGGATAAGTACATTGCTGAATTTTTTACAATGTATGGCGTGGTCTCCTCCGTGAAACCCCGTTTTTACAAACAGTTACGTTATGACGTGTACAGTGGTAAAAGACAGATTTTCTTTGAGAAATTACATCGTGTTCCACCGAGATTTGTTCGCATGTTGAACTTTAATGTCCAGGTTGTTTCGACTGACAATTCTATTCCACAAAATCCTCCGCACTCTATCACATCTACCCGTTCTGAGAAAGAGCAAGATCCAAATCTCGTCATAAACTCTACAAATTTCCCTACAGTACAGCAAAGCTTGCAACAAAACGAAAGCAGTGACCTTCAACCAAGTTTGATTGCTCCTGTTCCATGCGCGCCGGGGGACAGCGTCACTAAGGATGTACATGACATTGTATCGCCTGACAGAACTGCTGCAAGTGTTGTGAAGGGCAGTAACGCACAAAACGGCTCATCAGATAGTTTAATTGTCAGTGATTGTGATGCGAATGGCCAGTTATCGTCTATGAATGAGGCACCTAATAGTAGCGTAAGTGTTTCTAAAGACGAATTCTTTTATGAAGTGGCAAGTGTGAGTGATCAACCAATTGATAAAGAAGATATCAAGCATCCCACTAATATTCTAAATCAAGAGCACGAGAGTATCGGTGAGTTACACAAGGAAGATATATCTTCAGGGGAGGAGGAAAGGGGAGGGTCTGACTCCAGCCCTTTTCGCAGTACACTATTTAAACGGCCCAAGGTAAGTGCCACATCTCAGTTGATTAGAAAGAAAACAACTCGAAAATCCAAGAACTAACACCTATCTACAAGAGAAGAGGAAGGTAGTGGTCCGGACCTGTTTTCTAAGTACCTTGCCCCGTGTCAGTGCCTACCCTCAGAACACCATTGCATTCATTTTTCTTTGCATTTTGCTTAAGTGTATGATAGACCATTTGGCATATCACCACATCTCATTCAAAAATGTATTCAAACGGTGTTGGTTGTGGACACAAAATCAAGATGGCAGTATTTCGTTGTGTAGTAATCGTATGCTTACTATTAGATAGCTTCAAACTTTCAGGCGCCAATATATCATTCGATATGGCTAATAAACAAAACTTATATAATTTCAAGGTCGCGACGTTTAACGTATGTAAAGCGTATAGTGAAAAAACTAATCGTATTATTACCAAGTATGTGCAAGATTTGGCCATACAAGTAATTGCGTTACAGGAGATTAGCCACAATAATCTGCAGATTCCTAACTTTACCTATATAAAAAATGATAATGTAGAGTACAAAGTAGGTTGCAGTTTTGCGATCCGTAATGACATTGATTTTGAAGAAGTTTTTAAAACTCCAGACGGACGCATATTTTGTATAAAAATTGACGAATTACTTATAATTAATGTATATATGCATAGTGGATCCGAAGGTCGACAGAAGAGAGTTCGTTTGTTTCTGGATTTAGCGATGTATCTCCAATCCATAAAAAGAGACAACTTAGTGCTTGTTGGAGATTTCAATTCCATCTTTGAACGGCCGGGCTCGACATCAACAAACAATTTTAGTAAAGAGTTTGAACAAATTATGAAAACTTTTCAATTATGTGAAGTTTGGCAAATATTGAATCCAAACAAAATGCTGTATACGTATATTACTAACTTATGTAAGAGTAAGCTCGATTATATCATAGTGAGCTCAGATATGAAACCGAGGTTATGCACTATAAAAGCCTATAAATTAGCGTGTTCTGACCATTGCTCCTAGTAGTGGATTTTAAATGGGGGATACATTTATTTATGCGTAAAACATATACATGGCGTTTAAACGCTGATTTTTTGTGTGATGAAAATTTTCAAATATTCACATCAAGTGTGGTTAGAGATTGATAAATATTATCGCACATCTCAGACACTTTTACGTGTTTGGGAGAAAACAAAAAAAAAAAAAGTTTCAGGAATGCTTATAAATCCTTTACATTTAAACATTATGAAGACAAAAGAAACCTGTTAAATTTTTATCAGGAGTTATTACAAGCATACAATGAGAAGGCCATGCAAGACGTCGTTTTTTACCCAAAGTTAGGAAAATTCAAGGACAGATAAAGTTATTGCTTAACGATTGTGTTCGGGGTCTCACTAAGCGCAACCAATTAAGGAAATGTGGTATATCTGAGACTATAAATCTTGCTAATATTCTTATGGACCGTAAACGCAAAGAAAAGAACTTTATAAAGAAATTCCGTAATGAAGCTGGCCAAATCTTTGAAGGACAAGACATTTTTCACGGTATTCGTGACCAATATTTATCCTTATTTCAAAACGGGACAAAAGGGGATGTGGATGTGTTATCTGTTTTCAATTTACAGTCACTACCCATGCTTTCAGAGGAAGATGGAGGCTTTTTGCAAGCACCTTTTACGGAACATGAAATTAAGGTTGCGATACAACAATTACATAACACGTCAATGGGGGGAGAGGATGGTCTTAATAGTCAATGGTTGAAACAAAATAATGAGAAAATTGTTGTCCATTTATTGTCTGTTTTTAATAATTTCTGGCAAGCCCCTAAGGGCGATACCGATTTTTTTTACATCTATCGGTGTACTGTTAAAAAAAATAATAATGGCATAGCATCAGTAGACAATTGTCGTCTTATTCATCTACAAAATTGGGATACTAAAACTTTCCTTAGATGCGTTGTTAATAGACTCCATCACATCATTCCTAAATTATTACATCCATGTCAAAGTGGTCATAAAGGGACTATCCCTATCTATGTTCATCTCATGAACATCCGTGACATGCTAATGCATGCACATGAAGGGGCCACAATACCTTTACTTTTACTCAAGACTGATTTTCGTAGGGCGTACGACACCGTGAGCCATAGCTATTTATTTAAAGTACTAGCCCTTATGAATTTTCCGCTAAGGTTCATAAACATGATGAAATGGGTTTATGCCAATCGTTTCTTTAAATTATCTATAAATTCTGTTATCGTCCCTAAAATAAAAATCAATGTTGGGGTCACGCAAGGCTGTAGCCTGGCCCCGGTATTCTTTAGTTTGTCCATGGTGCCATTTGTCACGGCAGTGTATTGTGTATAATGTTCTCAATGGTGTTACATTTATACAAAATCCTTTAAAATGTATTTTTTACGTTGATGATTCGACTTTTCTGGCTAGAAATGATCAAGAAATAGACGACATTTTTCATGTTATACAAGCTTTAGCTAATGTTTCTGGTATTGTGCTTAATCCTCTGAAAACACAGGCACTTAATCTAAAAGCTAAGATACAAGATATCAAGTTACACCGGCTTAATGTAAAACAATCTATTACTATACTTGGTGTGGAATGGTAAAGTGACTTTTCTCAAACTGTCACAAATGCAGAAAATAGGATATTAAAAACGTTTACCATTGATACGCTAACATATAAGAGTTGTCTTACATCGTTACTAGATAGGGCTAGATTTTTGAACATTTTTGTCTTCAGTAAGATGTATTATCAGTTACAATTGTTTCCTGTATCCAACAAATTTTGGGCCAAAATACATAAATATGTCGGATACTTTTTATGGTATCAACAAATTCTTAGAACACTTCGTTATCTATTGTATAGAAAACTGGAGGATGGAGGTATTAATCTGAAAAATATCCAGTTACAAGCTAAAGCACTCTTATCTCACAGATTATTACAAGTATTGTGCTTGTATACTGATAATTTGTCGTCAGATGTAACATTAAGAGCCTTAAGGGATATTGATGATGTTGCCCCAGTTGACATAAATTCCATTAGGGGTCCGATGAAATATTTTACTACAACCATACTTGATTGTGCATATGCGATTATAGGTAAAATTCCAATGGAATTATATTCCGTTAAAGATTTCTATCTCCAGTATTTGAATACAGAGATAAATAAGTTAGAAAAACAATATGTTCCAAATAGTGACACATGGCCTTTATTATAGCAGAATTTGGCTGTTTTAAAATTTGATTCAGTTTTACATCATCATATGTTTATACAAATATATCATTTGGAATCTTATGGGTGCAGTTTGTACAAAAAAGGTATTCGAGAATATGAGGCATGTAGTAAATGCAAGAAAAAAGAAACGTTTACCCATAAACTAACAGAATGTACTGATAAGGAAGACATTTGGAAAAAAAAATCTTACTATATTGGGTCGTATCTTGCGAATCAGTGTGACAGACTTAACTTGTGAAAAAATATTTCAAGATCCATCCTACAGAATGTTTCCAAAATCGAAACAAAAATTTACGATGTGGTTCATCGCTCAGACTTTATATGTTTTAAAATTTAAAACTGAAATGATTGATGCCCTTTGGTATGTTGACTATTTATTACACAAATATCAGCAATTGAGTCTCAAACAGAAAGTGCCTGGCTTTGCTTCCTATTACAAAGCGTTATATTGAACGTTTATTTTTGTGTATGTAGAGTACAGTTACCTGAGTTTAAGTTTTGTAATCTTTTGGATATGTCCCTTTTTTTGTAGTTCTTTAGTATATCACACTTTCATTTTTTTGTATATTTTGATATTGATCTATCAATAAAAAAAAGTGGTATAAAAAAAGTGAAGTCGGTAAGACGCTCAACTTCTAAGTAAGTAACCCGTGTTTAAATCTAGCTGCAGCCGTAACTTTTTTTCTCCCAGTACCGAAATCAACACCGTGTGTTTTGTTGATTTAACACACAAAAGTAGTAGTTACGCTGGGACACCACATTGTGTTGAATTAACACAGCTATTTTTTACTGTGTAGTGGGTACACTAGCAGCTAAGAAGCCTATTTGTAAGCAATTTCTTTTGTGATGTTTATGAAGTAGCTTAATGTGAAAAATTTAGTAGAATTGGTTTGATTTAGTAACCTGCTATTGGAAAATGGGACTCTCTCTCTCCGCTGGTCTAGTGGTTACTGTCGCTGACTGCTGATCGTGGGATCCCGGGTTCGATTTCCTGCTCTGCCAAGATATTTTTTTCCAAAGCGAGAGGGTCTGGAACGGTGCCCACCCAGAATCGTGATGTACTTGGGGAGCTGCTATGAATAAAAGACAGTGGCGATCACAGTTGAGAGCTTCGGCTCTCCTCTCCCAACACGTCTGAAATCCGTGCGTTATGTTTTATTCCCCCACCCCTGGCTAAAAAGTTTAATTCGCACACTGAGTAGAATTCTTATCTCACTCTTTAACCCGTAGGAGTTTTTATATCGATACAATGTACAGTACGTAATACCTATAGCTTAATAATGCGTGTTACTTGGTGACAAATTACTATGGAATTTTCTTGCAAGAATTCTCTTACATTGAAATGCGAGTATACCTTATCCAAGAAGTGTTTCTTTAATTTTTTTTCTTAAAACTATTCAAGTTTTTTTTTGTTCATTTCCTATGTGTGCTGGCAACTGATTGTATATTTTGACACCCATGAATTGGACCATTGTTGCACATTAGTTATAGTCTAGTGAAATACTGTATTGTTTGATCTTTTTTTCTAGTATTGTATTTGTGTTCTCTCACAGTTCAATCGTCATATGCAAGAAATGTGTTGTGTGACAAATTTTTTATGACATAACCTATGGGAAAATGCGAGATGAGATGTAGTTTGTTGTGGGTGACGTGACGGAGAGTTTAAGTTGATTGAAAGATGTAAAAGGATCAAGCTATTTAGTTTCTAGCATGTCCCGTAAAATTTTTATTTTTGTTACATATCACCTTTTTGCATATGACGATTCAATTTTCTAGTAGTTCGTTTTTGTGTATATTGATTGGTATTGCACAAATGAATAAAGAAGGAAGGCTAATATTGTATATTGTTTGAGGAGTTCTTTGCATGAAGTTCTTGAGTTAGGTCCTGAAATGACGCGCAGTGCGCACAACACTAAATTTATTGTCTAACTTCTAACTTCACCTAACCTAACTTTCTTGGTTTCGATGGCAGATACACTGCACAAGTAATGACATTTTAGTTAGCCTTACTGTAAGCTATAGTCAATCCAGTGTGTTTATAGCTCATATACATAAATGTAATACGAAATTATATTTAAAAAATAAACAGAAATATTCTGAACTATTATATAAATATCTTGCAATAATGAACACACTTCCAGTCCATTTGTTAGCATGGTAGCACAAAGGCTTGCTTAAGGTGAACTGATACTTGCAAGGTATTTCTCGCCTATAGGCAACAGCAAAGTTCTTTTTAAGCTCTATTGTGTTTTCGTTGCTATTTTAAATTAAAAAAATCCAATGTTATCTTCTTAATTTTCATCTTAGCTCTAACGAGGCCAAACGAATGCACTTTCACTTATCACACTATAACAGTCGGTGTATCCATTTACTGTCCCTGGCAAAATTTATAACAGTCAGTACCATTTACTGTTTCGGGCACAGTTTAAGTAAGAATACGAAGTATGGATAATTCGTACCACTTAAGATTACAAGGTCCTCTGTACCGCCCTGTATAATGCTGTATTATGAGTTATTCGCCTGCTTTTAGCATACTGGCCATCATCAAGAACATATCCACGATCATTTCCTGCTCAAACAGGTTTTAACTATAGTGGGAACTTCCAACGTAAGGGATCATCACCAACTAAGCAAACGCAGAATGAACTTGGAAATAACCAAAGATAGGTTCTAATCCAAGCAGCAATTACTACCGTATAGGAATATCCCCATAAGTGTATTCAACTACTTGACGTTAACCAGCGACGTGAACTAGGGCACCGACAACGCTCCCTTCGCGAAAATTACCGAAGCTCGCCGAGTGAGTAGTCGTCTGTATGCCGAAGGATGGCCACGGAACAAATTAATGCGGCAAATGTTTACGGAAAAACAACAAAATTTTTAAAGTTTATATTTATTTGTAACGAAAAACACCTTATTTATACCGAAGAATCCATGTGTTGAGGTGATAACGTAGCCTGCGTTGAATTCCCAGATGAGATACAGATAAGTGGGAGGAAGCGAGTTAAAAAAGTAGTGAAGTTCGATCATGCGAAATACTCCAAATATACACATCACATTTCAACTGAAGTTTTTTTTCCTCTTTCTCTCTCTTCTTTTTAACGAGTTTCCAGATCAATATAATTATACATAACATCATATTTTAAATAAAAGTTTTAAAACGCAAGTTCCAAAAGAAACACTCCATAAAATATATATGTATCACCTTTCGGCTTCAGTTTTAAAACGCAAGTTTCAAGCAAAACACACACACGCACCAAAAGAGCATTACATTGCAGATATAATTCATGCACGGGAGTTTGAAGCCCAGTACCTCGGAGCCATCACAGTCCGTGGATACAGTTTGGGTTGTTATTTTTACGGTAGGTCATCCTTAGAGGGTATACATGCCCGCTTTTTATTCAATTTGTGAGGCATCTTTTTATTTTAAAAACTCTTTATCACTGCTGGGGTTCTTAAGTTTGCGGAATTATTTTTTTGTATGTTTAACACGTTGGTACTGGGTTCAGGACCCAACTGTGCCGTGTTCACAGGTTGGTTTGGTTAAGGGTGGTTTTTATGTTAGTTAAGACTGCTCGGTCGTTGTGCTTGAGAATTATTGTGTTATTAATAGGTCTATGTATTTTAATCAGTACTGTGTTGTTTTTGTGTTTAAATATGCAGTTTGCGCCTTGTTTGATCAGTTCAATTGCTATTAATGTTCTGGGTGGGTGAGTGAGTTTCTAAGGATGGAGCCTACAGTTTTTTGGTAAGGCATATTCTAAACCAGTCTTTCAGTGGGTCTGGCGGCAATCGAACCCGTAACCTGTATAAAGTGTGAGCGTGCTAACCTCTTGGCTATTCCGAGGTCTCACATTGTTTCTAGTCGGGTATGTAAAACGTATTCGGGAAATTTTTTGTTTGTTCCAGTTTGGGTCTATATCCAGCCTCCTTTTCAGGAACCAGAGCGGGCTGGAATTGAACCTGTGGCCATGTATATAAGAGGAGAGTGCACTAACCACTATGCCCGCCCAAGGCCTTCTTTAGGATGATTTCCTCTTACTCGTTCAAATAAGGTGTATGTGTGATTGTGTTTTTCATTATATCTGTATAACAAGTGAGTACACACGCCAGAAACAAATTATCTCATGTGCATGTAAGAGTATGCATACATGTGTGTGCATAAATGTTATATGATAACAATTGTTGTTTGTTTTCTTTACTTTCCTTGTTTCTTTTTAAAAAATGTGTGAAATTGGTGGTCGGTTCTTTCTAATTTTCTTTTCAAAGATAGTTTTCTTATTAGCAAAAGCCTTTGCTGTATGCGTGGTATATTTCATTTTTGGCCGTGGTCTAGTGGCCTACATATCAGAGGTAGTATATAGTGCTGGCCGTTCACTGGCAGGTTTGTGCGTGTAATGGCTATTGATTTTCGTCCTAGAAAACCTTGTGAGTTGGTTTAGCTGAATTGTCGTTTCCATTAATGTTGGTTTTGGAAAGGTTTCTGGTTTGGTACCTTTGTACAAAATCCCCTGAGCGGTGACACTTGTAATAATGTCTCTTAGTATTATCAGCAGCATAATATGAACCCCGTTTTATAACGTAAATTGTGAGCGTCTCCTTTTCAATTTCTTGCTTCCACTCCATGAAACATTGAAATGAATGGAAACTGCTTTTCTTCTGATTCTACTGTAAGAGCATGTTGTAACGCAAAATGTTCGTGATTCCCCCCCTCCGTTCGTTACAAAAGTGCATAGAACACATTTAAGGTGACTTTTCTTAACTGGTTGTTCTGCATTAAACTTTTGTCCGTGATATCTGAAATTTTCAAGATCATTGAATTGTTTATCACAATTTGGGCATTGATAAGCAAATGATTTCTGGGTCTTTAAAGGAGGCGCGATTTCGTTTAATTTATTCAGATGTGCTTTCGAAACATGACGCCTAAGTGATTTGTTATGGTCATAGTTCTTACCACACTCTGAACATTCATGCTGTTTAATTTCGTTCATTTTGATCGACTTTACTCACACATCAACGCACTATAAATACGAACACAAAAACATAGTTCCACTAAATACGGACAGAAAATAAAGCTCCACTAAATCCACTAAAAACTACAACAAACAACACAACGAACGACTGACTGTTCTCCCGCTAGAATATAGGAAAAGAAGCCCTCAGCCCGCCAAGCAGTTAACCAGAAAAATAAACCCACACAACAGTTTCTTCATGCCTAAGAGGTTAAAAAAATGTCGGTGGTATTCAGTCTTGGTTCATTTCAAATGTATTATCAAAATACTGTATAATTAAATATCATAGGGTATAGGATTCTGTTTCATTTAAATAACATTTTTAAAAAATGCCGCTCCTCCGACGAAAGGAGAGTGTGTGCTCTGCCCCCCTCCTTCTCCTTCGCTTCGACGACTACTCACTCGGCAAGCTTCGGTACTTTTCGCGAAGTAGGCGTGGTCGGTGCCATAGTTCACGTCGCTGGTTAACGTCAAGTTATTCAACTACCTCACCTCAGAAATTGTCAAGATATCCTGAATAGCAAAGAATGTAAATAAAAAGCTACCTTCCAATATGAAAAGGTATGTTATTAGATCTTTCGATTTCAGTTACACAGCCGTTTGGGTTACTGAAATACATCTCACAACTTTCTACAAGCTGGTAGCATCCATTGCTCCAGAATCATTGAGTAAGTAATGAGTCTTTTAATCTTCTTAATGGAACGATAAAGAATGTTCTTTAACATTAAATTATATGCATGTTTACATATACGGTAGACAATCACACTCGTACACACGCATTGACGAGTTGATGCGCGGGCGACATCTGTTATGCTCGACCGCAGCGATACTCTAGTCCTTCAAACATACTTTATTATTGTTTCCAGTTTTGTCCACATGTGAACGGTGGATCACCCGGTTACAACGCGTGAACTTAAGACTTCATGATCGTAACAACTTGGTAAATGAGCCACAACAAAAGTGGCAACGATTCGTTCAACAAAAATGGCTCATCAGTTGTCTTCTGTGCTATTTGAAAGATTTAATATTTTTTGTTCTTAACATTTCATTCAGTCGTCTACCTTACATGAGCATGCATGCAGCTGACATTCATAATGCAGATACAATAGTTGTATGGTTATATGAAATAAATGAAACTATAATTATGCATTTGCGTGTTTATTTACATTTTTAATGTTTAAAGGATCAAATTTCATGAGTTAAATAGTGCCAAAAATATTAAAGGAGAATATGATATATATAAAATATTTGCAAATTCTGAAACCAGCAAATCAATTAGTTTCGTTGGGCATACTTCTTAGTGTTCAATTTTTTTCCGTTCAAGTTATTCCATTGTTCATTCCACTGGTTATACCACTGCCAAAATTCTTGCTCCCAATCTTCATCATCTTCGTCATCGTCCTCGCCGTCATCTTCGTAGTCATCTTCACCATCATCTTCTTCGTCATCTTCACCATCATCTTCACCATCGTCTTCTTCGTCATCTTCACCATCGTCATTATCCGTTAGCTCGGGCTCATCGTCTTGTTTTGCCACCAGATGGCTCCTCATGCTCTTAGCATCTTGCAATTTGCTCTGAGAACGAGGGGCAGAGGCGCTCCAAGAACAATGAATCTAAAATAAAAAAGCAAATATAACTACTATAAGATATATTGTTTTCACCAACTACTTAAGCTCGGAGAGGAGTAGCAAAAGTCCTCCCCGTAAATTTAAAATAAATATTAAATAAAAAAGTTGATCTTTCATATTTTTCGCAATTGCTAAATTGAAAGAAGGTTTGAATACGTGAGTCATCATATCCAGGCAACACTTCCTAGTCATCCATGGTTCAACGTGATGTTTTATATCCAGGTGAGGCTCATAATCCAATGGCGGGATTTCAACAATTGTACCCATGAAACGAGCATGAAATCTTATGACAGGCACTTAACATTTTATATGGATGGTCTGAGAATAGCTTATTTTGAAATGGACCTTTGATTTGACGTAATGTTTTGTTTGGTTCACCACCCTTGATGGTCGCCGGCAGCGGTTCCGTTCTTGCATCTTACATCAACTGCGAATGCTCACACTGTTGGCAAGTTGCTATATATCCGGAACTAACATATTTTTGGTGTGTTGCACAAGAAACTCGAATATATTGATCACCTTGAAGAGTGTCCTGCATTCTTATAGCTCCTGTTATCAATGCACAGTCAAAAGAAGAACAATACGGCTTACATCCCATGGACACACTCTACGATACTGCGTAACCTACAAGATTAGTTCATTGTTCGTAACACATGAGTGCTTCGTTGCATGCCTTTCCAGCGGGAAGAGGAGCCTTGTACATTCCATGTAGGAGTGTTCGAGGGAAATTTCCCACGGAGATTTTAAATTCCTCCTGGAAGATTCCTCCCGTATTATAAATTATGCATAAACATAAAGAATATTTTTCATCCCCAAGAAGCAGAAATTTGTCCAGGTAAGTGTCTGGACTCAAAATTAATCCAGTATGTTGATGTGTCTCAGGAAATTCAAATCATCTTTTTCAGAGGGGAGGAGAGAGTTCAAGCCTTTTAATGGGCACGTGATGAGTATAGGTAAGAAAATACATAATACACAAGGCTAAGAATCTTAAGACGGCGTGGCCACAATCTATCCCAAGAAAAACCAAGTGTAGGGGAGTTATGAGCGATGGCCTAAACCAACATCATTTGTGAAACACAGAATGCATTGTTACAAAATATAAATAATACGCGAAATAAAATGTTGAAAATGTGAGTATCGTCTCTCAAAGTTTGTTTCTAAAATCTGGAACCACCCTGTATATAGTTACACCTAACATTATACTAATGTCATCTAAAGTAAAAATTTCAAGGGGTACGGATACCACAGAGCTCTCTAATCACGCTGTTATTGTTTCTAGTCCAGCTATATCTTCAAGTCATCAATCGTCGCGTCTTTCATTACAGTAGGTTGATTCAGTTAAGATGGGACGACTTTGCATACTTTGTTTATGGTGAAAACCAATTCCGCCACCAGCTATGGTGTTCCATGTGATAGCCAAGGGCCTCAACTGTAGAAGGTTTCGCCGCAGGTGCGCAAACGAAATGTTGTCCTAGACCTGTTTCCATATTGTCCAAAGACTCTGAACAATGGAGGAACGTCGTCAAACAATCCTCTCTTGAAGGGATCAATCAATGTCCATAGGGGATACATCCGTGGACTTGACAGAGAATAACGAAAATGGATGACACTGATGCCCGTCTGTCTCCTTTCTGCTTACTCTAGTAGGTAATTAAAGATCGAGCAGTATGGATGGACGCCTTATCCATGTGGATCCAGACGTGAGATTGTTCCCCACCATACCGACGAGGGATGTCTTCCTCGTAAATGTGGTCCGTGCTACTGATTTTAACATTTTTTTCCCACTCGGAAAATCGTAAACTTGCTATAGGCACAGAATCGGCTACTATCATGAAATATTGAAAGCTTTTCACGGCTTTACCGTATGAAGTTTGAAAACGACTTTCGTCCTAATAGTCGCAAAATTTCGCGAGGTTTCTTAGTGTTATCCAGGTACATGAGGCCTTCATCTAGATTGTAGAATAAGCACTCACAGCCACTTATTCTCCGCAAGATAAAGCTGGTACAATTTTCTGGCGTTAGTGCCCCGTTCCTTGATACGACATTCCTTCAAGGCGTGTTCACATGCTTCATGTCGGAGTTCGAATGAGAAATTGTCGTATATTATGCGCCATACTGTGGATTGCGACGTATCTGCGTGGCGGCGCTGCGAATGTGGATGATATTTCTTCACACCCGACCTTGCAAGTTACATTCTCATAACACACATTACATGTGTCTTTTCTTAGGATTGATTGTGGCCATGCCACAGTCTGGTGAAGGAAAAGTCCTCCAACCTCTCCCAATGTAAAATGGTTAGTGTTGCCCACGATGTCTGGTGTCTCGTCTCATCTCGAGAACGAGACAAGACACGAGATGAGACGAGAAAGCTCTTGAAAATTCTCGTCTCGAAAAATCCAAATAGAGTTATTTAATTTGTGTCAAGAATTACTAAATCTAAATGAGATATTTTCTTGAAAATCCGTCCCAGCGTTAATTACTTCAAATGAGGGCTGAAGCAAGGAATACATAAACTTATTTTTAATGATAATTCAAAGCAGGCTGTAATTTCCATTTTACAATTAACTCAAGCTTTTTGATTCCATTTTGAGATAGCGCTCCAGATTCAAGTACAATGTTAAAGCATCAATCGAGAGATCTATGTTTATGTAAACATCCTATACTATAGATCCACACTCCACACTTTCTCTGAATAAGAGTTTCATTAATTGTTCAACGTCTGCGTCTGCTTAAAAAAAATAAAAGTAAGTTCCGAGATAAGACGAGATAAGCACATATTTTCGAGACTAGGCAAGGTCTCGTCTCGCGGGCAATACTAAAAGTGGAAGATACTCCACAAATTTGGTGGAGACGCCACAATGTTAGTATCTATACTCTTTATATGGGGGATAATTTCCTGTTTGGAATATTATGTATTATCATGCTGAGTAATAATAATCCGATGTATTGAAAACTACAGCGCAAAACGACATAGATCGAATGATCTACGTTATACATTTTACAAATACTGAATTTAAAAAAAATAGATATTACAGAAAAATATCTTGGCGACAAAAAATATATCTTCCAAGACATTGATGAGGAACAACTACGAGATGTCACAAAAACTTAAAAGTGTTACTTTCAGTACAGATAACACAATGATAAGGAATTGTTGACCATACAAAGACAAATTAAGTTGAACTAACCAAATTAAACTTACCAGCGCGAAGCTGATGAACAAGACAAATAAAAACTTATTCGACATTTCCAGGAGTGTTTGAATTTCTGGCAAGGATTAAGCATCTATCAAGATCTTATCTGTGTTTTTATATGTTAAACACACGCGCCTCTGTACCAGGGTACATATGCATGTGTCAGTGTATGTATTTATGTCACAGTGTAAATAAAATAAGCATGCATTTGGAGTCAAAGAAAGTGATAACCAAACACACATTTTTCATCTTAATTGGCTTTATTTCAATAAGTAGAGTACTAAAGATGATTTAAATGTTAGTCTAAACATACATCAAAATGGTATTCACGTGCAGGAACATATTGCATGTAAATATTTTCATTTATTCTCTGCGGAAAGAACACATACAATTGAATGTTGTTTGTGTGCCAAATATTTATTAATGATTAACTACCAGACAAAATATGACTGCTTAAAAAGGAAAACAAGTTCTTCTACAACTCGGAAATATTTTTATAACCGTTTTATTGCAAAATATACTAAAGTGATGTATTGCTTATTAGAAAAAATAACTTTTCTTTTTTCTATTTTAGCCTTTTGCTTTCATAACATTATTTTTAGATCTCAGCAGCTAAGGCACACATTCCCACTATGTCCGTTCGTTAACAATTTCAAACTCAGGAACGACTAAATCTACGAAGATGGTTTAGGTGTCGCTGGAAAGGTCTCGCATACTAAATCAGAAGAACGGATTTTTTTTCGATGAGAAAAGTGTTTCCATCGAAAATTATTGAATTTTCGATCGAAAAGAGTGGTTTTCAACGAAACGGGTAGAAAATGTGATCTCTCTTAGATGGTATTCCGATGTTTTACAGACGGAATTTCTTCTTGAAACTTGAAAGCGCGATTTGTCATTATTTTAGAGTGGTTCACAATACATCACAGGTACTATAGTCAAGTTTGTTTTCCGCCATTTCTTACCGCAAAGGTTATCAAAAGACGAAGCTACACTGTGAAGTTAATCGCGTTTAGTTAAAAAAAATGTCAACAGAAGACTTGATAACATTTCCCAGAAACAAAAACATACCAGAAGACGTCAGTAAGATATGTACACATGAAATCTTTAAACGTTGATCCCAAGTACCTGATGACATGAAGAGATCCTTTCGAAGGTGTTCTCTCTCAGTTGGCCTTATAGTCTAGGGGATAAAGCACAAGATCGCTGTCTGGAAGGAAACAAGTTCAAATCTCACTGAGATCAAACTTTTGAAAATATTTTTCATTCTTAAGAACAATGTGCTTCTCAGTAACTCATGAATAAATGCTCTCTTTTGCTTCTTTTTATATTTTACAACATTTTATTATGTTCTTCTCATGTTCAAAAGATGAACATTTTATCTAGATAGAAGGAAATTCATTTAAAAATATTCCCCATCAAGGAAACTACCATGAATACCATCTTTTTTCAAGCGGAAATTTCTCATCTTTCTTCCTCCGATGAAAATCCGCTCTTTCCGCTCTCGCGAGGTGAAATATTCCGCCCAAACCAAATATTCAGTCTGTCCGTCCATCTGTTCGTATGTGGTCGACAAGTTTTAAGTCAGAAACTGCTAACTCAGGAACTACCAGGGCTACGGTGCTGGTATCGTTCGAAGAGTCTTGGGGAAACATTAACAACGATACACAGATCATCCAAATTGCACGCTCACTGATGAAGTCTTCTACTAGCACTTGTACACAGTTCCCCGACAGGGCCCACTTCACTTGGTTTAAATCCTACTGATAGTGTTAACTTGTATTATTCGAATTTCATATCAGTTTTCGTAAATGTATTTGTTAGTTCCTTTCAGAATGTCTGTGGGTTCGAATCCTCGCGTCATTTCGTATTTCGCTCATTTGTTTCAAATGATCCATTCTACATATCACTTGATTCAGTGATACATTTTAACACTGGAATATAGAATGTTATCAAGTTGTAAAATAACAAGAAATAACTGGCAATAAACTGCCATGAAATGAGTGATAATTCGCAATGTTTATTAGAATAAACATTCACAATGATTATTAGAATAAACATTCACAATGATTATTAGAATAAACAGTCACAATGATTATTAGAATAAACATTCACAATGATTATTAGAATGAACAGTCACAATGGTTATTAGAATGAACAGTCACAATGGTTATTAGAATAAACATTCACAATGGTTATTAGAATAAACATTCACAATGATTATTAGAATAAACATTCACAATGGTTATTAGAATAAACATTCACAATTGTTATTACAATAAACATTCACAATGATTATGAGAATAAACATTCACAATGATTATTAGAATAAACATTCACAATGGTTATTACAATAAACATTCACAATGATTATTAGAATAAACATTCACAATGATTATTAGAATAAACAGTCACAATGATTATTAGAATAAACATTCACAATGATTATTAGAATAAACATTCACAATGGTTATTAGAATAAACAGTCACAATGGTTATTAGAATAAACATTCACAATGATTATTAGAATAAACAGTCAGAATGGTTATTAGAATAAACATTCACAATGATTATTAGAATAAACATTCACAATGATTATTAGAATAAACAGTCACATAATCACATACAAAAAGAAATACCAAAGTAGATTTATTATACCAAAGTAGATAAAGGACGTACGGTTTCTACTTTGACAAACAGAAGAAACACAACCCAATTGTATTTCAGAAAATCAAGATACCGCTCTTGTTATGTGCCTATATATTTCAAACTGAAATTTATTCTCATAAATCCAGTGCATCAGATAAACTTATTAGTCTCACACATTTAATATTAAGTAGGGTAAATGAGGGTGACATTGTGCACATTTTTTAAAAATGATTATTCTAAGTCCCATGGTGTACTTAAAATAAAAGTACCTAATTAATATGGTGACCAATCATGTTCCTGACAAGCACACCAAAACTTATAGTCTAATCACCCATCACTTAGATATTGGATTTTTTTAAAGGAAAATATTACATCGCATCGTCTATCCCGTATGCTACGTGTGACATGGCGCACCTATAAGGGTGAAACACCGCATATCACAAAACCAGACTATAAGTGATATCTCTACCCAGACTGATGTTCCAATTGCCTTCTGCAAATAACCTGTCGCAATATGGAAGTTGGTAGGAAATTAAGCTATGCAGGCCTACTTTATATTTTAGTTTTTATTATTTGTCTAATCTCTACTGTAGAGTACCTACAAGGGAGAAATAAAAGTTAAAAAAACATGGACTATATTCAGCACCTATTTTAACTGAACAATACAAGTTCGAAAATAAGACAGTAGCTATAGGCTGAGTTTAGGCTAGTTTCAGTAGAATTCAAAAATAGGCCAACAAAATGAAAAGCAAAAAGAAGTCAGTAAACTTAGACTACCAAATATCCTCGCAATTACTTTTTTTTAACCTCTCTGGGACCCTGGTTTTCTTTTGTAAGAAATTAGCGTTTTCAATTAGTCCTAACATAAAAATAAAGATGAAAATGCATTTTTACTATTTTCATAGTTATTGTTTAAAATAACCAAAACTAATTAAATAGGTATAAAAGAACAAAAGCATAAACAAGTGCATTTAGTTTACATAGACGCCATAACGTACTTATAACTTCACTAACAATGTTTCATAATTCAACTCCAAACATAGGCTTAAATTCATTCCGTGCAGCGCGTGTCCCTTATGAGAAAAGTGCGGCATGTGTACCGGATTTCATGGCGGCATCTATCCCGTATGCTTTGGGTGAGACGCTGCACCTCGTTGAGACGCTGCAAGTCATTGACCTTGAGAACTAAGATGGCTAAACAAGACTGACAATATTTTGAAAACACTATGCTGTTGCTGCAAAAACTCATAATAATAGAGTACCTTACCGTCAAATATAAATTTACTGTAAGGTGAAAAAAAAATATAAAGGAAGAATATCAGACTTATCTCAGTTAATGCGTCGTAAAAAAAGTAAAACTATCCCCTGTGCGTTACGCACGTGCATGAGGGATGTGAAGGTAGCGCTCCATATTTTCTTCACCTACGGTACGAAGTGAGGTGGGGTGGTCAGTCCCACGCTCGACCGCCTTGACCCCCCTAAGGTGCCCAGGAATACCAAGGACACTCCGGTACTCAGTTTGATATTTTTTTTTTATTTAGGGACCCTCATACCACCCCCACCTCTTTGCAATCTTTGCACCAAATCAACTTCGCGTGTCTGAGGGACATCAGCGAACTAAAAATGTTCTCCGTGGAATTTGGGGTGGGCCATCCCCATTTGTCTCCCTGTCTCGACCCTTGACGCGGCGTCGAGGCACGGAGTCACAAGGACCTGTTTTTCATTTTTACGTAATGGGGTGGAATCGGGGATGTTTCTTTTAGCCCGGTTCCCGGTGGACAAAGCCGGGCCTTAGTTCCGCATTGGGGGAATGAATTTACTTTATTTTATTTTATTTTTCCTTTATTTTACATGAAGTATAAAATAATACATATGGACTTGAGTTACTACTATACAATGGTTGTTTATTTGTTATGTTTTTATTTTATTTAGTTTTTATTTAGTTAGTTTGATTAATTTATTTATTTCACCTGCATAACACTTTTATTTTTATTTATTCGATTCTTATCACTCATACTCCATTCGTACTGACTTTGTTTAAGTTAATTATTTTATTTTATGTTTAAGTTTTTCCTCATTTTTAGATTGTTTTTCTTATCTCTCCTAGGTTTGATATAGTTTTAGATTCTAATATTGCCCTATTGCTTGCATGATGCATGCTTTAATCACCCTCCATTTCCTGTTTCCTAAATGTCTAATTCTTAATTTTATACAAAAACATTTAACATCAAGCAACATTCATCCATCTCATTCACTCTTCCAAACACAAGAGAGTCAGCATCCGAGAAGTCGGACTCCCGGCAGCAGGATTCCTCCTCCATATCTTCTGATTGGGGCTGGTCCGGGGGATCCTCCTCCTCATCTTCTTCTTCTCTGCACCACCACCTACACAAACACTACACTCGCATCAC
>JAGDQP010027546.1:7528-24900 GCA_022664845.1 Lepisma saccharinum
TGGCCTAGACAGGCAGTTGTGCCCTGAGCCCATAACATATCGCAGGGATGACATTCCTTGGCAAGCACTTTTCCAGGTAGGGAGAAACGATGGCGAACATATGGACTAAGGTCTTAGTTTAGACACTATCTCGGCATGTCTTCCGTAAAACAGGAAAACATCAGTCAGGAAACTTCAGTCGGAGTAGCCGGTAGCAAGACACGAACCTGCGTGCCTGGCCAGTACCGCTCTGAGCCTCTGAAGTTCGTTACCGTAACAACTGGAGCACGGGGATTGCTGTATACTTTTGTTTAACCTTGAGTCCCTGTATTGAATTCTTGCAACAAAATTAGCTGGTATATCTCTAACAAAGAATACTTCCCAAGCTGTAAAACGGGTTTAGAAAATCTGAAAAATGATTTTGGTAAAACACTGCAAATTCTGATTTACATAAATATCAGAATTTCGAAAGGGTTTCCGACAGAGTGGACCCTAATCCTGAATAAATTTTTAGATTTAAGTATGAATGCAGTTAATAAACTACATCAATATCATTCCATATCATTTTGTAAGAACATTTTCAAAACTGTGTTTGTATTGGTTCTTACACTGGTCTGCTTATTTTATACGAAAAGGCTGAAGAGTTCGTAAACATGCTGTGAACATCTAGTATGTGAAATGATTGATGTGTGAAACAAAGATGGCGGTTGAGGGGAAGTTGTAAACTCTTAAAAAGATGATACACTATAAACAAGTTTTGAATAGCAATGACACGCACAGAGAGAGAGAGAGAGAGAGAGAGAGAGAGAGAGAGAGAAGAAAGATTCTTTCTTTCTTCCTAGAGTCAATAATGTGGAAAGTTCTCAAACTATACTTCGTAGAACTTGAAATAGGAATCAAGAAACTTCCAAATGATCTTTTCTTGTCCAGAGGGAACATAGATTTTTTTTGTATGTTTAAATGAAAAGTTGTATTGAAATTTACGAGAAAACGTCTTTTAAAAATGATGAAAACACGAAAAGAATATCTAATCAATATTCACTCACAAGTAGTCAAAAAAGGGACAGAAATTTCTTAATAGAGTTTCTAAGTACAAAATTAAAAATAGAAAATAAGCCCCGAGGGATTAATATTCAAGAAAACGTTTCTCAGTTTGATCTGAAGGTACAAATATTTCACGATGTTTTGGTTGGGAAAATAAAAAAATAACGGGAACAGTATTAACATCTAACTTTATTGTCATCTTCTGTTTAAAAGCTAGGGCACTTCGTGGATAACCTATTATCAGTCCTGCCGAAAGTGAAATATAGATGTAATCCACAAAGTATTAGTATTATAAGTATTATTACTATTATTATTATTAATGATCTGTCGAAACTGGTTGCTCCTTCAAAACACGGTCCTTTCTTTTGTCTTAGCGTATGATTAATCTTTTTATATTGTTACGTAGATGAATTCATTTTCTTCCTCTTCCTGTTTACCCCTCAACCATAATTTAAATTCCATATTTTTTGTATTCAATCTGTCCGCAACCAATGTCCTAACCAATTACTTCTCTCTCCTTTATTATCTCCACTTTTCTGCGTTTCTCGTTTACTCTCTTTCAATGATCAAGCTTGCATTATCATGTAAAATATTAAACAAGTATTTATTTCCAATGAACTCTTAAATTCATACAAATAAGATAGGCCGTGGTGGCTCAGCAGTAGAGCGTTTACCTCTGGTGCGTGGGGTCTTTGGTTCAATCGCAGGTCGTGCTTCTCAGGGTTCTTCTGTTTCCTCCCAGTATCTTCATTCCACCAATTCTCACATTATCATTCATTCAGCCTGAGTTGCCTACATACCTCAAAATAAATGTCAAATATCATATAAAAAGCCGATGTGTTACGTTTTCTAAATTCTACAAGTTGCGCAATATAGCAATAACGAAACAATATTCGATATAGGTTGAAATTACTGTAACATATATTGTTCTAACTGTTTATAGAACTAACAGGTAGCCTCACACGTTACGTCATCAACATTTTCAAGGATGTTAGAACTAGAGGATACGCCAATCTTAAAAAAAAACTGACTCACAACTTAACAACGTCAGTCCGCCATCTTGGTGTTCATAGTAGAGTGATAAAGTCTTAAAGTGAAGGTAATTTAATTAAATATATACTATTAATTATGCATCTCAGAAAGGAGAACAACCTCGGTTTTACAAACTTTCACTTTCACTTGAAATCTTTTCTACATGGAAAAAACGGTTTCTTGAAATTGAAGAAAAAAAGACATACCTGTGCACAGAGAAAGAATTTTCTTACAACATACATTCGCGAAATGCCTGACAGATATTTCTTTAATATTGAACCAAATGCAGAGTTCTGCTGGACCTAGTGTGTACTGTAAAATGAACTAATTTTAGCGGCCTATAGCGGTATGCCTAGTTATGTTGTTGATAAATGAGGAATTCCATCATAACGGGTGTTACGCTCGGACACATTAAAACATAAATATACATCACAAATTACAAGACTTCGAAGGAATCAAAAGAATGATTATTATAACAAAGAATTAGTTAATCCCTAATTGATAGCAGGAGATTTTGGGCAGTCGTTAAAGAGTTATTGCCAAACAAGATATCTGAAAATAATGTACTAAATATACAACTTTAAATAGATGGTATTAGAATAGATGATGGTGAAATATATATGTCATTGAATAATTATTTTGTAAATATTGGTAAAGAATTAGCCTTCAAAATAAGCAAAATATCAAATAATAAGCGTATTATCCATATACCTTATAATTTTAGTTTCTATTTTACTCCTGTTACCTCAGCAGAAGTAATTAACATCATTAATACATTGAAGAATGAGAAGAATAAAACACGAGATGGATTACACAATGAATTTTTAATTAAATTCAAATATACTATTAGTAACACATTATCCGAAATAGTTAATTTCTCTAAGTAAAAATTGTTAAGGTAATACCAGCATAAAGGGTGGAAATAACTTAGATCCTAATAATTATAGGTCAATCTCGATATTGAGTTGTATATCTAAAATAATTAAAAAGTGTGCCTATGAGAATGATAAAATATCTTGTTTTTTTCGTTGAATGTTTTAAAAAAAATGGTTTATAACGCATTCAGACAAAGTCATCTGATTATTTATGTACTATCTGGGGTCACACAAACATAACAAGATTATATAAACTTATGTTCTTGCAGAAAAAAAGCTATTAGTATAATGTATGGGTATCAGTTGTATCATCCAAGTAAGATTTTGTTTTACGAAACAAATATTTTCCCGCTAGTTGCATTGCTTAAAATTCATTCATGTATCTACGTTCATAAAGCATTGGATGGAAATATGACCAGTAATTTACTGTTGATAAAAAGGAATGAAGTGCATGGATATAGGACCAGACAAATACAGCAAGTTAGCATTGGTAACATTAATACTTCTACTTACGGTGCAAATAGTCTTAAATACAATATATATATCAAAATTATAATAGTTTACCTAAACACATAAAGACCATAAAATTATATTCCCAAACTTAAAAATGAAGTAAAAAAAAAATACTTTTCGAAACTTTTTACAGATACATAAATTCTTTTTTCAAAAATATTACTGAGACCCTTTTAGAGATACAGAAAAGGACGTACTGTCAACTTTTAAAACTATTGCTTTGTAATTACTTTTAAAACAGGGTTACCATCTTGAGTATATTGCCCCTTAGTGTGAGCCTATGCTCGTTGGGGCCCATTTTGTATTGTATTTCTAATTATGTAATGGTTGCCTGTAATTTAAAAAAAAATACATTTTCTAAATTAAAATTAAATATTAAAATTTAAAAAAATAAATTCAGAAATAATTTTAATTATGACACGACTGTTACAACGAACTTATCCAGATTTAATTTTTCTACTAATTAGACATTATTTTCATCTTTTAATTTCCTTGCAATATCAAGAAAGGAATATCCGCTCACAATCCCACACAAACACTAACTACAGGACACGATCATAAAAGTAAAGCACTACTTTTGGGGTCGAACACCGTACTACCGTACTAACATTATCAACTACTTTCTACTGCAAGTAGTCTGGGCTGCCTCTTACGGCTCGGGTGTCTCGAAAAAATCTGTATGGGCAGCTAGAACCTTGAGCAAGTAGCACTCCTTACTATACTGTTACTTTTTCTACAAAAAGAAAATTAAAAGGTGGAAATAGTTTCTAATTGGAAGAAAAAATTAAATATGGATAAGTTCTTTGTGACACTGGCGTTATAATTAATTTTGTTCTTCCTTAGTGATGTTTAATTATGCTTGAATGTGTCCGAGCGTAACACCCGTGAGGATGGAATCCTTTATTTATGAACACTCATAACTAGTCAAATTACTTCTGTGGTCTTCTAAAATTAGTACAATACTCGTTCACAATAGGTCCAGCAGAACTGTCCATTTTGTTCAGTTTAAACCAATATCTATCAGGCACCTCGCGAATGTACCTTATTAGTAATGAAATATCAGCATTTTCATTTCATTGAAAAAGAAAACATACCGATTTGGAAATAAGGTGCGTTCGTAACTAAAAAAATTATGACAGAAACAAAACAACGGGCCGCACACCGATAACGAATGTATGAAACTGAGTTAGATATGAAAATTTGGTTCATATTGGATTAGACTGGAAGCGGACGAGATCGAGGTTAAATGTTTGCTCTGGTGTTTTATCTTTCAATACTAATGATCACTCCAGAATCATTACGTAGAGCTCGATGGTTCTAGCAACGTATATTAATTCAGTGTTGCCAATTATGTAAATCTGGGACTATAAAAAAATTCATCGGTTACTTTTTACGAATTTGACTGTACAGATTTGGCAAATTTTGTGAAGATTTGGCAACAAGTTAAGAAATTTTGTTTTCGTTTTCTAAAATGTTTAAACTATATCACTTTTTACACAGTTATGGCTCCTCAACTACATGTTTTCCGGGATTTTCTGGAAATCTTTCGACATCAGGAAAGTTTTAACAAGATTATAGAAGTTAATATTGAAGCCATAGATTTTATGATAACGGGTGCGCATTAATTTATAAAGTAATGTTTCTTCTTCTTCTTTTGCAGGAGTCGCTGATATCCCTTGATTTGGATATACAGTTGAACTCAAGCGGAATTTGGACAAACCAATGGTACACTGGTGATCTTCTTCATTGAAAGAAGTTTAAATTTCCAGCTGAAATAAAAAAAATCGTCGTATTTCACCAAAACAAGGTAACAAATACTTTTAAAAAATATTATAAATATAAATAGATGATATTATTGTCCCAAAATGGGACAATGGTTAAAATACGCTATTAATTATTTGTCGTTACATACTTTTTTCTTTCATTCACAATGGTTCAGCGTGTCCTCAAATCTTGCAACGTTAATTTAACTCATTTCCCGACGTTATATATTGATAAATTTTGCACAGCAACGTAAGTCGGGCGACAATACAATATTCCATTGTTACTTTCATACATATTTACAGATTTTAAAAGTATATTTTACTATTTTTAGTGTTATCCTACAATAAATACTAGCCCGCAACGATGTTGCGTTTGACTGCAGAACTCTTTTAAGATTTGAGTGACAAGATCAGCTTTAGTAAAAGTTATCCGAACACCGAAATAACTAATTATGTGTTATGTCTATTATGTAATTTCTCCAATTACTTTCTATATGAAAGGAAGTAGCTTTTTTTTCTTTCGGAAACAAGAATTTGTGACTTACGCGGTTCTGACTCTCAGGTATAGAATTGTCACTTAAAATAAAACAGTTATAGAATGTCAGAGGTACGTTACCTGAATCACGAAGACATACATCAAGTTGATTCCACTACTTACACCACATTTAAATCATTTTTTTTTTTTTTTTGTAGTTTTCTGTTTGAATTCGGAATTTTTATTCAATGAAAATATATCCCTTTTCTTACAAAATTAGAACTGATCAAAATGGCGGTAGCAAACTCTTGATTTAAATTGCATGCGCAACTACGATAAGAAACCGTTTTCTCATTCTGCGCATGTGAAGAACTTAAAACTGAAAAGATCCACTTAATCATACGATTAGTCTCTTGAGTTTTCCTTCATTACAATCAAACAACATCAAATACTAAACATTTTGGGGAATTTTCCTCAGAATTCCTAGCAACGTTTAAAAAAAATTAACAGTGCAGAAAGTAGGAGTCTATTCAACAACAACAAAAAAATCGACTTTTTAAAAGCACGATTTTTTAAGATGGATTAAAAAGTAAAAAATTGAATTAATATTATGAATCGGAAAATAAAAGCGTGGGTGCTCTTAGATATTATGATTTTATGATAAGGTAAGCAAGAGCACCCACGCTTTTATTTTCCAATTCATAAGATTAATTCAATTCATTATTTTTTACTTTTTAGTCCATCTTAAAAAAAAAACGTGTTTTTTTTTTAAAAAACTTTTAAATTATTTTACGTATAAAAGATGTATACTAAACTCCCTGCGAGATAGGCAACGCAAACTTCACACAATAGATGCTGTGTGGCGTGCATTTAAGGATAATTTCTAATTATTTTATTAATTAATTACAGTTAACTGGATTATTCTCCCGTATATCTAATGATTTAATATTGCATTGTAATCCAGTTCTGAGCTATGTTTAAAGTTTGAAGTCTCTAGCTCACCGGGAAGTTAGTTTAAAATCGATTGCAAAATTTTGTACCGGACAGACAAGAAAGCGAGTTAATAAAAACGTGGTAAAAAGAGCAGAAATCTCTTTTGAATTTATTTATAGACTTGTTCAAAGTCAACATTTCATTTGGAAATGAAGACACGACGCTGAAGGGAATTGAGTGTCTACATTCATACCCCGACTTGCAACGTTTCACACGTCTGTCCGTTTGATTAACACCATGCCTCAACTTACTACCCAATTACGCCCATTTGGAATTGACACAATGCCACGTTTTACTATATACGTCCATTTGGAATTGACACCATTCCCCGGCTTACTACCCAATTACGTCCATTTGGAATTGACACCATATCACAACTTACTATCCAATTACGTCCGTTTAGAATTGACACCATGCCCCAACTTACTACCGAATTACGTCCGTTTGGAATTGACACCATATCACAACTTACTATCCAATTACGTCCGTTTAGAATTGACACCATGCCCCAACTTACTACCCAATTACGTCCGTTTGGAATTGACACCATGCTCCAACTTCCTACAACGATTACGTTCATTTGGAATTTACGTGCTTGCCCAACTTATGTACACTTACAGCACTTCGCACTTAACGTCCGTTTGCAAAGGATACCATCGCGACGTATGTGAATTTGTCTTGCAATTGCGTCTAATTGCCGTCCAATATCCATACGCATCGTCGTTTTTTAGGACCCACATCTATAACAATCGTACTTCAACTTACCATTATTGCTTGAGTTACGTCCCCTGTGGAACCACTCAGATTGTAACAGCGGGGTATGGGTGTAGTTCAGAACGACCATTTCTTGAAGATTGATTGATTGAATTGTTATTAACGTCCTAAACAATTTGGTGATCTTTTAAGGACAGGGCCTACAGTTTTTGATAAAGTTGGCTCCGAAGCTGTTCCTTACACGGGGATTGAACCAGTGACTACACGCATAGCATGCGAGCGCACTAACCTCTGGGACACCCCGAACTCTTGTTTTCAAGAGTATGTGTATCCACCATGTTTGATTGGGACTTGGTTTTCTTTTCTTCGAATAGTACTATCATCAGGGAAAGAGAAAGATATATCACATCATTATGCATTATTTTAACTGCATATCAAAACCGAAGAAATGGATTCCCTAACTGAAAATTAAAGATTGACCTGCAAAACGGGAATAGAAGGCGGGATGTAAAGGAACGATTTTTTTTCTGTGTTATCTTCAAAATGACAGAATTATTCTCTTTTCGTAAAAATTCGAATTCACGATCTGCCATTCTGTCCACTGATTTATTACCGAGAAAACATATCATTAGAGTTTTTCCTCAGATACATCAATATAACAGCCAGTCACGAATTTCTTCATCAACTGAATTTACCCCTCAAAAAGAGAAATAACTGGAAATTTTGTATGCAATTAAATGGGTGTATTGATACAGCGTTCAGTTGATGTTTTGATCGAACGGGACACTGGTTTGGTTAAAAAATTCAGCAAAAGTATCATTAAATGCGAATATGCAATAACATACTAAGATCTACTTTTTCTTTTCGAAAAGATATAAAGAATCGGGGACGAGTAAATATGGTCCAGTTTTCTTATTATTCATGCGCGTGCAGTAAGCAGGAAGTGTATAAACGTAAACCGTTAGATGGGTTCTGGTTAGCATTTCTGCCATTGAGTAATATTTAACAATTAAATACCATTCATGTACTCCATGAAGCTTCGATGCTAAGACTTGACGCTAGCTTATGCTATAGATGTCAATAGAAGACAGAAAATGTAAAATAAATAATAAATAAATTATGTATTTAGAGTTTTTACAATGTAGATAGTCCCTATCTTTTACATTATTTCTAACAAAACTCTTTCCCGATTTTCGAAGTATTCACACTCACCGACGATCGTTTCCTTTGGTTTCTTTTAGAGAGATTGACAATAGATCAACCATTCTAAAGTTAAGCCTGATAATTGCTTCGATCACAACAATGCTGTAAAGTTTTTATATTACAGATTTTGTAGATTAATACCAAAAAAGATTCGGTGATGAAAGAATGAATATTCCGAAAGACATTTACTAGTAATAAATAAGATATTTCCATTTTCAGCCTTGATGTAATGTTTTAATTAATTAATATATCATATAAAACAGTTTCCTCTTTTTGTAATCTTGCGTCTCGGCAATTTTCCGATTGCTGTGCAAAAACGTTTTGTAATTAACGGTAGGTGATACTGCAATAGTACGAGGAAAGATGAAAAAGTAAAAGATTGAAATTTAAAATATACCAGAATGTTGCTTTAAGAATTGGGTTGGATTTACTAGTAAACTAGAACATCAAGATTAACGATCACTCTACGAAGATCTTTCATGTCAGGAATCAATCCACGCAAGTAGCAAAATCTTGTTACGCCAATGAAAATCTGATTGTATGTTTCAACGTTAGATTAACGTTTTTCAATATTATTTGGCCGTTGCCCTTAAAGCGATGCCTAACGTAGTGCCAACTATATAATAAGTTACTGTTTTAATAAACGAAATTACGTATTAAAAAACAAACAAAAAAAAAACACTATCTTGATCTTTATTCTGTCTTTGCTCTCTTATGTGTTTCACTTTCCCGCCATCATTTAGAGTTGCAAATTTTCCTCACTTGTCTTCATCTGGATTCGAACTTGCGACTTTCTAATTTGTTGTCCGGCGCCTTATTTACTTACCTACGGTGACTTCGTTAGAACACGAACATCACAGCGGAAGACGGGTAATTAATGTAAAGTGTTACTTGCTTGAAAGTACAGTATTGTACTTCGACTAATAAGAGAACACTCAACACTGATAACAATATGTTAGCTAGGGATGGCCATTGGCCAACTTCTTCTGAAAAAAAAAAAAGGGATGACGAAAAACGCATTTTCCAAAGACGGTGAAAATAAGGCTGAAGAATTTTATGCAAAACGGTTCGAAGGAAAGCGGAACGAAGGAAAACAGAAAATTTTCGAAATAAATAAATAAAAAAAAACGTAAAACAATAACATATTCTTAGGAAAAGAAAAAAATGAATAAAGAAAGGTTTTTAGTGAGAGAAAACGAGAACTTTTCCGAAAAAAAAAATCCGGATAGATTTTTTTAAAAGGAAACTAGAACATTTTTCAAAAAAGGTTAAGCCGGAAGATTTCTCTGTAAACGCAAAATTGATAAAATATTTTCTCAAAACTCGATTAAAAAGAAATCCTTCTCTAATATCAAGTCGTCTTAAAAGAATTTTCATATCCAAATTGCAGAATAGATTTCATAGGAAAAAAGATAATAATGGAGCTACATTAGCTCTGTAAAATAACTAAATACTAAAAATGATCAAGTCATAAGTTTACACTTTCTGCGGAGGAAGAACTGGGTATGTCAGCAGTCTCGGCCAGATTCCAAAGTGAAATCATGTAAAAACACAAATAAGTAAACAGAAAGAGTAGAAAAAGAGAAAGCAAAGAGAGAAAGCGATAAATGATGAACAAAGACAGAATAAGAAGAGACCTGCTCTTCAGATCCTCCCATGACTGCGGAACAACCAACAATAGCCGTGCTGATTTGGTTTCATTTTTTGGGCTTCTGAGTATCCGTCTCCTTTTACGACGATCGCTGATCCTTATCCAATTTTCCCATGGTGTCATATTGTAGTTTCATGTATGAGGTAGGTTTTCAAGCATCAACGGAACCGTTACTTTGGAACTGCTTTTCTGTGGCGAATGCTTCTTCTGTTCCTTGTTTCATTTCCAAACGTCCTGTAGTCCTTCTTTCTAGATGATTTATTTTTCTTATGGCCAGTAAATTGAATTTTTATTTAAGGCCTTTAGGCATCTAAGGCTCAGGCCGCGATAGGGGAGGAGAAAAGGAGTTGGGAAGGTCTCGGTCAGGGCCTATGTCGCAGGTGCCATCCCAGCATTTGCCTGGTGTGACTGAGGAAAACCCTGGAAAAACCTCCGTCAGGATGCTTGGCCACTGGGATCGAACCACGACCTCCCGAATGGTACGCCAAAGCTCTACCACCGAGTTACGGCGGCTCGGTTTATCGCCAGTAAATTTTTTCCAATCCCATGATTATCAAAGCGGATAGAAACCCTGAGTCGATGTTGAAAAAAATCTTTTTTAAACCGGATGGGCTACTCGAATTGAACGAATTTTACCCCGTTTTGCAACAATTATTACTACAAGTATTTCAAGAGATGAAAAAAAAATACATGTCTGTCAATTCAGTGAGGAAAATCCGACGATTCAGTTTGCTGTACATTTCAGATTAAGGGTTGTATCGATCATGTATAAAAGCAAAGGAATTTCGCGAAATTATTTGAGATATTTGTAAAAGGTAAGTGTTTCGCGAGATCATTAGAAGTATTTGTAAAAGCTAAGGAGTAGTTGGAAATATTTGTGAGTAGTTTCGCGAGATTATTAAGATATATTTGTAAAAGCTAAAAAGTTTCACAAAATCATGGGTTGTAAATGTTGATTTATAAATTAACAGTAGTGAAATTGGGGATAAAGCGGGCAGAAACAATATTATTACTTGTGCATTAACTTAAGCAGATATGAAAGACATTTGGTGAATTCTGCGTTCGTCTTCGGTTTGTAAGTAATTGTCATGGCGGCGGTGGTAATGGTAATGAATAGTACTGCTTGAATTTCCTCCTTATTATAATTTCTTAAAGATATAATCTCTCAAATACCGGTACCTCTTTTCGAGTACTTGTTCTTAAAATGTCTACATGATTATGTTACACATAGAAACGATTGTTTATCTTCAACAGTGCAAATTGTTACTCCTTTCGTGTTTGTGCGATGACCAGCAAACGTGAAACTAGGTAGGTGTGGGGTAAAGTGCAATTTCAATACAACTTCATTAAATCAGTGGCAGTTTTGAATGTATTCATCAATACATTAAGAATTCTTAATTCATTGTTTGTATCGAGAATAACAGGCATTCTGCTCACTCCATGGGACACTAACTCACTCCATGGGACAAAGTGGGAAATATTGCATTGTTCTACTAAATTGTTTTCCCTCCCCCAAACTATTTTCTATGTTATCATTAAATTTATGCATTAACAAAAATTTAACGAAAAGTATATTAACCAATACAAATGTTGTATTGATGTAGTTAAGTGTGCGATAGAACCATACAAATGTGAGTTTCTCCACTATGCACCATCTTCTCCTAAAGTTGTTATTTCATTCGAACCTAATATAAAACGGCAGGTTTCTACTACAACTAGTGAAGCTTATTAAAAACAATAATATATGTTGTTTCGAATAAAGAAATACTCAATCAAAAGCTAATAATTTTGTTTTGTCCTGCCACCGTACGGACACAATGTAAACTTGTGTTAGTTATTTTTAATGTTTATATTTAGAATAATTCAACAATTACAATATTTGTTACTTTTGTACTTAAAACTCCATTGAATCTGAGTGAAGGTCAGTACAGAGTATCAGAGTAGTTACAACAAGGATAATCCCGAAAAGATTTCCGTACATTTTAACAGTAGAGACGATGAAATTACCTTATAAAATTTATCATCATACATTTGCACCGTTTGTAGCTTTGGTAGACATTTCCGGAATCGTTTGAAACTGGAACTGGAGCAAACAGATTTTTTTTGCAGAAATCACCGAATCTACTCGCTATACTATAGCAAAAGCTGTATATATCCAGCATGAATGAGTTAAAACGTTTTTCGGACGACGCGACGTGGAAAAACATTGCTTACCTCCCACGTACGTGGTCATTGATCTGCGATTGAAACAAGAAAAAGAACATGACGGCGGCGAACTCACTGATCATCATCCTTTTTCTTCTTCTTCTTCATTCAAGTGTCGATACACGTAGAGCACGCAGGAATGACAAAGAGAGATACTTTCCTCCTCTTCTCTATCTTTTTCTGCTCTTCCTTTTCTTGAGCGCTTCTTCTCTGCCAGTCAGCCAGCTTTTCCTCATCATCGATCATCAACTCCGTTCACGTCCGATGTTGATGTGCGTTGAAAGCCAGTTGGAGAGGCTTTACTTACTCGGAAGTCATGGGTGTCACCGAGGCAGGTAGACCATCAGCCAAAACCGTAATTGGAAGAGTTGTCATCTGTAAAGCATTGTCACTTCTTATTCTTTTTGTCACGCTCTCTCTTTCGCAAATGACAATCATCAAATGATTATGTTTTGCTAGTAGAGTCTGATCTTGAAGAATAATGGCGTTTCCTTTACTATAAATCTGTCAGCTGAAGTTTCCATAATCTTATTACACTCCTCCTTTTTGGATTCTTACACTCGAATAGATTACCATAGATAAATTAGACCAACAGCGTTCTTCTCTGTTTTTCGTGCAATTTCTTGTGTAATAACGATTCTTTTCTCCTTGCTGTACATCGGTTTTCGATCAACATGAAGGAATTTGCCAGAAAGCCCGTACGTTTCCTTACAACCCTCCAGGTTTCCCATAACCTCATGATGGGACAATAATCTGCACATTATTGTGCACAGACGCCACCAGACCAAGTCCCCTAGTCATTCTGATCATGTTTTCTCCCCTAATTACGTCTCCTCTCCTAAGTATATGCGGTACATCCTTTCATGATTCCCCCCCTCATTCGCAAACAACTTACGACGTCCTTGATTCCCTCTCATTTGTTAATAAAGAGTTGTTTTCGATATTCGTTCTAATCTAATCACTATTTGACAAAATCCAACGATCATTTCGTTTGAGCTAGTATATCAGTACTCCTTTAGGGAATTCTCGATGCCGGGATTTCCGAAAATCGGAACTGCTACGAGAACTTTTTTCCCCTATACTCTTCCCGAAATTTCGGGTTTACACGCATTCCTAAGTCATATTATTATTCTTGATGCATCTGTTCAAGTAGTCGGAGCGTAAACAGCTACAGAGGCTTAATATTCAGAAGAAAAAAAATTCTAACCATGTGACATGTACAGTACATAATTGTTTGTTATTTAAGCAAAGTTTTTTTATTCATACAACTCTGTCATCTGTTTACCAATTTAGAACCGTCCTTCAATTGTATGAAAGAGATTGTCTCAATTTTACTGTAAATGTCACTTTACCATTATTAACACTCAGATAATCACAATTCTCCTCTCTGTTACGATGCATCGGCTTTATTAGAATATTATTCTGTTGGGTGTCGATTCGATTTGATCTTAAGCAGCAATGATAATTATGTGATAATCATCATTTCGAAATATTGGTTTTATGAGTATGAAACCTGATTTATGTAATTAAGATGTAATCGGTTAGTTAGGGCATACAAAGTTCCTGAAATTATGTCTGAAGGATAAGTTGTTAATTTTCGAGAATATTGCATAATTTTCGACGGCGTTGTGTGTGGGCAAGTTTGAAATACAGTATTTTTTTTGTGTGTGTGTGTGTGTGGAAGTGGGAGATGAATTACAGGAAAGTTTTCGGAACTTTTTCTATAACCAATTTTGTTTCTTAGGTAAATTTGAAAGAGAGAGGGTGGGAACGAGAATTTTCAATCGAGTTTGCTGATATGAAGTGCTGCAGTATTGTCTCAATAATATTCGTGTCCTTATTACAGCATGTAAATATGTATTATAAAAGTGTGTGGGGGGGGGGGGGGTAAGAAGTTTTGTTTTACAGTATGTCATAGTCATACTGGCTCATTTCCTAACGATCGAGTGCATGTAGTCTCATTGCGTTTTGTAAGATCTGAGTTTTATCAAAAAACATTCGATGTCATTATCCTCCGGAAAATCAAAGTGGAGAACTGAACATCCAGAGGCACTTCCGTTCCTTTTGTTGCATCCTCCATATCTCTTTATCTTCAAGCAATAGTATCCAATATCCCATTTCGATAATAGAAATGTCGACTCCAGAAACCAAAGGATACAAGTGCATTTACGAATAAGTAAACGTTCAAGGTAATCTTCTATATAACTCGAGATAGATGTTACACAAAATTGTTATATTTTGTACATAGACACATTTATTAATGTCCAAGGTTCGTTTGTACAAAATATGAGTGTGTTGTGTCACATATATTTCGGGTTATATAGAAGATTACCTCGAACTTATTTTATTCCCAAGTGTCACTTGTATCCTTTGGCTTCTGGGCTCCTCATATGAAAGGATTCACACAACGAAGAAAAGTGTGATGATAATTTTCGAAAATCACTAATAGTTTCTCCCAAAAACTTTGCAGTTTCAACATGTCTCAAGTCAGTTCTCCAATGTATTTGTCGTATACGGATGACAATCAACCATGGAAATTACTGTTCTTGATAAACGATTCTCATTTTTTTTTAATACCAGCTGAAATTCCGGTGTTTTCATAATCTCTCCAATAGTATTAAAAGTGTAGATAAACCGACACAGGGTATCAAGAAGAAATAAATGTTAATGAAATTGGTACCGAGACAGAAAACTTATGAGAAACAAAGAAAAACGAAAATCAAAGTTGCAAAGTTGGACAGATTAGAACAAGCAGTTTCGAGAAGAATGGAATGATCAAGCAAAGCTCATACGTTTTCTGCTTTGAAATCAAGTATATGTACTATATAGTCTTCGTTCATGAATGATATTTATAAAATCAAATATTACTGCCTAATATCAAAATTTCGTTAAGTAATTCTTCTCTGTACATTGTACACCCAGATTCAAATAAACTGACCTATGGGTACACTTTCTAAGTCCTACAAGGTGCATAACATAGCAACACCAAGCCAAAATTAGATGTAGGTACAAAATGAGCCTTCCATATCGTCGCGTTGAAAGCAGAATTGCGTATATGTATTAGATTTCCATGGTTGATTACTCGAAGTGGGTTAGAAAAGGTAAGGGAACGGTTGCAGAAGTGGGGTAGAAAAAAGTAAGAAATAATACGTTTGCACCTAGTGGCGACGATTGACTATTGAAAATAAAGGCAATGAGCTCCCACTAAATCCAAAATCAAAAAGGTAAGGGCACGCCACACACACGCACACAATTCGAGCACTGGTTTCGATATGCTAAGGGGTTGTACAAAAACCTGTCAAAGTAAAGTTTACTTGAAAATTCGTCGATTGTTACAGCCTTTTCCTCCAAAACCGACGCTTATATAAAACTAAACAAATCCAAAATCATGAAATTTGTACATTCAATTAATTACCTTAGGTATTACATAAGTAGAATATAAAAGCCTTTTATAAAGCCTGAAAACAGGAGACTCGTTGGCCCAATACCAGATCACGTCCCGACGATTGAGAAGCACTGGCTCTTGGAGAATGTGGTCACATTATCTTCTATATTGAAAGTGACTCCTATCAGAAATTCGAACGACCTGTCCCCTACATGGCATTAACAAACATCAGAAGCGAATTCAATTTGAAGTTTGAAATTCAGACAATTTTCTCGTACCAATTATAATAGTCAGTTGTCAAATAGTGTGAAGTGAGCTTCATAACTACGGTCATAACCTTTTCCTGATTTATTCGTGTTTATTTTCAATTGTTGATTTGGGTAGATTATTACGTGTTTAAAATCTGACTCTGACAATAAGTAATAACTAATAATTACAATGAATAAATTATAATTATGATTATCAAATTGTTAATTACTAAATTTTACTGGAGTTGTCTCTATTAGTTAATAGACACTGGTAAGACATCTGTGCAAATTACATTTAAACTAATGTAACAAGATAAATGATAAATGTAATCTTTGCATGAATTATATGTACCTTTTTCTTGTTTATTTCCGTGATCATATTATATAAATTATGATTTTATGTCGTGATATTTCTAAAATAATGTATTTTTCTAAATTTACCTGATTCTCTGTGTACCCTAGTGTCCATTGATAAACTAATTAACCCTAAGAGATGCCCTTTCTTGTTTCATAATTGAAGGATTGATTGTTGCGATCGATTCTTATTCAAAATGTATCGCCTATATGGCCAACCAAGAGCGGTGGGCTTTTTATGATGGTTCAAGTACAGAAATGCTCCAAATGATATTATTGACAAGATTTCAGTTTAGGAGTAAACTTGCAAAAAATGCTAATGACTTTCTCATGAATTTTACTATTTATTTTTTCTATTTCATTTTTTTTTTTTCGTAGATTCTTTGGCATCGAGAAAATAGGTGAAAGCTGAGACTCTTTTATTCGCTTTACAAGGATACCGTCAATGAGATCATATCGAATCCTACTCTGAAATTTTGCTAGGAGAATCTACGTCCTATAGAGAGGTAATATACAAAAAAAATTAGCTGCCCGTAGTAACTGCAAGGTACCGACATAGAGACAGGAATATTGGTCCTCATGAGCAAAATAACGGCGGGACGGCGGCAAACCACCGTGGCTCGTCGCCTGGATCCGATGGGCTGCTTTCGGAATTAGACTAATGCCGCATCTCCGCCGCCGTGTTGGATATCCGACAGAGAACAGCGGCTATCCGCCAATGTCCGCCGGTGGACCTACGGCGCATATCCGAAACGGTGGCTATCTGCCATTGTTCGCCGGTGCACTGACGATGGAGATGGCACATTGCTCATTGGGATCGAGGTGTACAAAAAGTGTATATTTTATGAGACACTTGTGCTTCACTTTCGTCCTGAAATGAATCACTGCCGAGTTCCCAGATAGCACCCAAACTTGCAGCAAGTTTGTACAAGGTTTGG